>JAKTPZ010000262.1:0-59613 GCA_030579215.1 Maudiozyma pseudohumilis
ACACACACACACACACACACACACACACACACACACACACACCCACACATGACAGAATACAAAATGTCTACTGGCCGCGGTGGAGCCGGCAACATGCGCTCGTCCTCCGCCAAGGCTGCCCCCACGTACATCAAGCAAGGATCACAAACGCCCAACATTCTCCAGCCCATCTACTCCACGGGCCGCGGCGGTGCCGGCAACATGATGAAGAACTTCGACTCGAAGCTCACCCGCAAGGCGCAGGACGTGGACGAGGACACCATCTCCGCGATGAACGATATCGACGAGCAGCTGGAGATCCGCAGGGAGATCGAGCACATCAACAGTCGCACCTCCCGCGGCTCGAGGCGCGCAAACTCGCACTCGCACTCGCACGGCGCCCCCGTGGCGTTCGAGCCGGAGGACGACTACATTTCCCCAATCATCTCCGAGGCGGAGAACTACGTCACGCAGACCATCTCCAATGTGGTGTCGCACATTTCCTCCGGCGGCAAGTCCGGGAAATCGGGCAAGTCCTCTGAGGGCGAGGACGCGCATGCACACCCACACAAGCACGCGCACAAGCACGCACACGCACACCAGAAGATACGGCCACAAAAGGAGGAGACAGCAGCAGAAGAAGAAGAAGCAGGCGCCTATTATCATCGGGAGGGGCGGCGCGGGTAACATTGTGTCGCCGGCGTCCTCCAAGGCGTCGCCCTCCGCGTCCAGGAGGGACAAGGCTGCACAGTCGCAGGCGCAGTCGCCACACAAGAAGGGGTCCTTCTTCTCATCTATATTCAGCATATTTGCATAATCTGGCGGCGGCGGGGACAGCAGCTTTCGTTCTTGTTTGTTTGCTTGCTTGCTCACCCTTATACATTCACATACACTTATATATTCACTAATGTCTACATTCATCCGCTTTTACCGTTGTGAGGGATAGCCGCTGAGAGGGTTCGGGAGGGATAGCCGCTGAGAGGGTTCGGGAGCGCTGCTACGGTATAGATACGTAGATAGTACACACCTTTTACGTAGCGCGTGCGCTGAGGGTGTGGGGTCGAAACGATACCATATACAAATTCAAACAGGCTGCATTCGTGACAGTCATGTGCACTATATATACATTGCCTCTATATAATAAATAGTCATCATGCTTGCATGTAGCCGCCCGCATAAAAATATCGGAGCGACCGCTTGCACAAGCACACTTGCACAAGCACACCTGCACAAGCACACCTGCACAACCATCGATACAAGTTAACTTGCACAACCATCGGTACAACCACACCTGCACAAGCACTCTTGCAACACCTATACATGCAGCAACTCCCTCAACCTGTTGTTCTCGGGCGTGTCCGAGTCCACATCCATCTCCTCCACAGTGTGTCTGGGACACGCACCCGTCTTGGCCTCGTGCCGCAGGCTGATACAGTTGTCGGACCGTCTTCTCTCTCGGAAACGAGGCGCTGACTCTGACTCTGTATCCCAGTCATGGGCGTTATCGTTCTCCATCGCATCGTACTCTACACTGTACACTTGCTGGTACTGGTTCGCAAACAGGTCCTGGTTCCAGAGGAATCCCTGGGACTGCGAAGCAGCTACACACCAGCGCTGGTTCTTGCGGGTCCCGGGAAGGTGCAGACCCTGGTGGTTCAGCGTGGAGAGGGCGTAGACCATGGTGCGCTCGCTGGACAGCATCGCCTGCGACAGACAGGTGTCGCGGTAGGGGGACATTATATTGTGTGTAGTGGGTGAGCCGCGACTATATAGTTGTTAATCGGGGATATACAGTTGTTAATCGGGGCTGTGTAGTTGTTAACCAGGGCTATATAGTTGCTATCCAGGGATATACAGTTGTTAACCAGGGCTATACAGTTGTTAACCAGGGCTATACAATATTTTAGCACGATACAGCCATATTTCCCCAGACTAGTGGGGTTCAGTATACACCCCCTTATATACCAACCACGTTGTTGACTGACTCGCAGCGGGCACTGCGGCATTCTCGGAGTCGCCAGACGCAATATTTAGGGGTGCCTGGCCCTCCTGATAACGCCACACCGGGTGTCGCCGTGGTGTGGGGGTGGTGATAAGAGGTGGATGGGGGGTGATGTATACGCAGAGGTACGCATGCCTTTTACACACGGAGAGTTGTTGCATGGGCATCCAGACGGTGCACTTCGACAGGGTAGGTGCAAGAACGACTACTTCGACAGGATAGGTGCAAGAACGACTACTTCCACGCTGGCAACGGGTGAGGGCACTGACCACACACGTCTCTCGTCTACCTACTCTTTATATGCCAGACGCTTTTTGGTATACGCAACCGTTCCTGATTTTACAAAGCTACTTTCATTATCGTGGCATCACTCCCATTTTGTTCTCGTTGATACAAAGCCTCCTTCTACAACCACTGCCTTTTACTATCCTGTATCCTCCATTTCCACTGTGCAACGCGTCAGCGCCTGTTTTTATACGATTTTTGGGCGCGGCGCATACGCGTCTTAAAATTAGACTATTTCAACGGATATTGGCAGTTTTGTCGATCTGGCACAAGCACAGCATATTCACCACTTTTATATCCACACTGTGATATTCATATATATATGCGTAGATTGCTGGTTCCAACACTTCGCTATCGACGCCCTTTACCCACACTCACTACCACACACACTCCATTAATTACAGCTTTCATGTCTGAGGGAGGCAAGAGACAGGCGACACTCGCCCGCTTCTTCACGTCAATGAAGAAGGCGGAACCTACTAAGAAAGAGGAGGAGACAACCGCTTCCACCAGCGAGACTGCTTCTCACACAGAAGCTACCCCACCACTCAAAAAAATGAAGCTGGAGCCTACAAACACAGTTGCGAAGCCAGCTGCCAAAAAGGACAGCAAGACCACGTACATCTCTCCTGTGCCATACAACGACCTGTGCACAGTGTTTGAGGAGATCGAAAACACATCTTCTCGTCTCGCAATCATCAAACTCTGCTCGGATTTCCTCATCAAAATAATGAAGGAGGACTCCCGCAATCTCATCCCCGTCACTTACCTCTGCATCAATAAGCTTGGGCCGGACTACATGCCGGGCATGGAACTCGGTCTGGGCGAGGGGCTGCTGATGAAGACCATCTCCGAATCGTGCGGTAAGTCGCTGGCACAGGTGAAGATGGACTACAAGGACACAGGTGACCTGGGCCAAGTGGCAATGGCCGCACGTACAGTACAGCCAACGATGTTCAAGCCGAAACCACTGACGGTCGGTGAGGTGTTCCAGAACTTGCAGACTATTGCTGGATCGCAGGGTAAGGATTCGCAGACACGGAAGATCAGACTGATCAAACGTATGCTGACGGCATGCCAGGGTGTAGAGGCGAAGTTCCTCATCAGGTCGCTGGAATCGAAACTGCGTATTGGACTCGCGGAAAAGACCGTTTTGATATCACTCTCGAAGGCTTTGCTAATTAAGGAGCAGGAGCGCGCTGGTGACGATCTAGACATGGAGTTGGTCGAGACTGCCGAGCAGCGTATTAGAGACGCCTTCTGTCAGGTACCAAACTACGAGATCATCATCAATGCATGTCTGGAGTACGGAATATCAGAGCTGGATACTCATTGTTCTTTGAGACCCGGCATCCCATTGAAACCGATGCTCGCCAAGCCCACCAAGGCGATCACGGAGATTCTGGACACGTTCCAGGGGCAACATTTCACTTGTGAATACAAATATGACGGTGAGAGAGCCCAAGTGCATCTCTTGCCCGATGGGTCTATGCGCATCTACTCGCGTAATGGTGAAAACATGACCGAGAGATACCCAGAGATAAATATCCACGACTTCATCAGGGATAATGCTGATAACAAGACCACGACACTCATCCTGGACTGTGAGGCCGTCGCTTGGGATAAGGAACAGGGCAAGATCCTGCCCTTCCAGGTGCTAAGTACCAGAAAGCGCAAGGATGTCGATATAAACGAGGTGAAGGTGCGTGTATGCCTCTTTGCGTTCGATATCTTGTGTCACAACGGAGAGAGGCTCATCAACAAGACATTGAGGGAACGTAGGGATATTCTACATACTGTGACCCAGCCAGTCGAAGGTGAGTTCCAGTACGCTACACAGCTCACCACAAACAACACCGACGAGCTGCAAAAATTCCTGGACAAATCGGTGCACGATTCCTGTGAGGGTCTAATGGTAAAGATGCTCGATGGTCCAGAGTCCCACTACGAGCCATCCAAACGGTCCCGTAATTGGCTAAAGCTAAAGAAGGATTACCTGGATGGTGTCGGTGACTCCCTCGACCTCTGCGTACTGGGAGCGTTTTTCGGAAAGGGAAAACGTACAGGAAAGTATGGTGGATTCCTTCTTGGGTGTTACAACCAAGACACCGCTGAGTTTGAGACGGCATGCAAGATCGGTACAGGTTTCTCCGACGAGCTATTACAGCAACTGTACGACAGATTGAGCCCGACCGTGATCGACGGACCCAAGGCAACATACGTCTACGACGCAAGCGCCGAGCCTGACGTCTGGTTTGAACCTACTGTCCTGTTCGAGGTTCTGACAGCTGACTTATCGCTCTCACCTGTGTACAAGGCCGGCAGCGGCACTTACGACCGTGGAATCTCGCTCCGGTTCCCCCGCTTCATCAGGCTGCGTGACGACAAGGGCGTAGAGGATGCCACATCCTCAGAACAAGTCATTGAGTTCTACGAGAGCCAGAGCCACATCCAGAACTAACCTGTGTAGTATTAAATATCTATAAATGAACATTACTGCCAACCAGCAGCAGCATCCTCACTGCGCACGTGACTGATTCCGCTTCCCCAGTGCCAAAGCAGAAAAAAAAATAATCCAAACAAGGCGAGCACGAAGAGAGAGAGAAAAAAAAAACACGGAACGGGTGATTGGGGGAGGGGGGCCAGAGCCAGTTTAGGGAAGCTGGAAAGTAAGGAAGGGGCTGCAACCTCACAGGTAGATTCGAGGTCTACGTTGGACTGTAACTTAGTTGTTTAGACGCCATTGTGTAATTGTGAATTCTGTTGTTAATTGTAGTTGTAATTAAGTAGTGTAGTATCCCTGCATATTATTGTCTACTTTTTGTTGCAGTGAATAGAGCAGTAACTATGATTATTTCGAGACTTTCTGCTGTTAATCAGCTGAGGATTGTTTCTTCGAGGACCAGTATTGGTGCCAACTTTAGTCAATCGCGCTCGATTGTCGGATTTGTGAGAAATGCTTTGGGTATTGACCCCCCACCTAGCCCAGATGAGCCACAAGTGAGCAACAGATTCTTCCCATGGGACCAGTCTCCATCAGCCGACTTGCGTGCGAGGGCTGACAGAATCAAGAAGCTGGCTACTTGCCCAGTCACAGGGAAGGACATCGAGTACACATGCCCAATCTCTGGTATCCCTACGCACCACTCCCGTGAAGCATGGGAGAAGGATGAGAACTACCACAAGAACAAGGTCTACGAAAAGTTGAAGAAGGTCAACATCTACGAGCATGACCTGCGTAGTGGCAGGTCGTTCCCAGAGTTCGACTTCCCTAACGAGCAAGGTATGGACCGTGCTGTCAATCTACAGAACTGGGATCTGTACTTTTACACCAGAGGATTCTACTCTATGGACACGGAGTTCCAGCTGGCTACTGTCACCAAGATGCTAAGTTACCCACTGACAATTGCCTCCGTCATGCACGAGTACTCTCCTTACTCTCTCTACCCACGTGGTCCTGTCACCCTTGAGGGTCTAAAGTCCATTTCTGCCTTGAGATACACCCTGTACCCAGAACAGCACCAGTCTGCCACCCCTAAGGATAGACCAACCAGAATCTTTATTCTTGGTGCTCGTGCCGAGAGTCAGTTGCCAGGTCACGTCTGGAAGCAACTACAGTACCTGTTCCCAACCCAGAGTTTCGATATTCACTTCATCGGTCCTGAGTGCACAGCCAATGAGAACAAGGTTGCCAGCGAAGCTATCTCTGTAAGTGGTGGCAGCTCCGAGAATGAGCCTCTCACCAAGAAGATCGACGATACGCTATCTCTGATCTACCACCCTCAGTACTTCCACACGTTGCATGAGGCACAGGACTTCTTCCCATACGACCCTTACAACGATATCTTTTTCACCTTCCACCCAGGTTATGCTTCCCCAGAGAACGAGGCCCACTGGATGGGCAGCACCATGAAGGATCTCTTGGACACCAAGTGTGCCATCTTTACCACTGGTTTCAACAAAACTGATATGTTGAATGATATCAACATTGTGCAGAAGAAATACGGTAAGGAGCTCGACATGCTAATGGAGCCTACCAAGAACCTTTTCGGTAGCACTAAGTGGGAGTTGAACGACCTCAACCCACAAGAGGTCTACCAGTTCAACATGTACATTGCTGGTTTCAGAGGTAAGAGATACCACGCTGTCAAGTATAACTAATTGCTTTACAGCGGTGATGAAGAAGCAGGCTGAGCTGTCATCGCTTTGATTGAGCGTGTAGTATGAGTGTATTCAATATGCTCTATGCACCGGTTTCACAGTACAAAGAGTTATGCCTCTGCAAAATCGCGCCCTCACCTTGTATATTAACCACCCTTCCTTTCTCTTACTCCTCTCTACGTTTATATATTACTAGTATCTTTTCATGTAAATAAAGATAAAAGATAAACCCCCCATTAATATTAAATTTTGTTTAGGATTCAGCGACCCTTAAACATTGGAAGGCAGTTTAAACGCTAGGCTTAAATATAAGTTAAAATACAGATGTTAAAGATGCTGTGGAACATAAAGATATGAGGGGTGGGAGGTGGTCGTATGTATATGTATATGTGCGTATGATCGATTTGATGAGATATTATCACATGATGGCGTTGTAGAACAACAAGAAGTCTCTCTGACACTTCTCCCATCTCTGCGGATCGAAGAAAACGTATGATCCACGTTCACTCTGGCCGTCCTGCGACACTACTGGCTCCATCATAGGATCCTTTGTTAGCCAGGCCTTTAGGGTTTTGTGGTACCTCCAATTACGCTTGCGCAGTTCCAAATATGTTAGCTCTTGGATTACAGTCCCTGGGTGTTTGTAGAAAAGGTAAAACAGTGTCTCGTCCTGGAAAAGCGAGACCCGCTGCTGATCGCCCTGCACACTATCAAAGCGAGGCGGCGTCTCCTTCGATTGAAGCACCTCAGGTATGTTCTTGAATGACTCTGGGATGTAGAAGCGTGGCTCCACCTCACTACGGGATGTCTCCGCCCAAGGTGACTGGAAAGTGTCCAGCACACGTTGACGATTGCTATCCTTAGGAATTCCTAGTGAATGCAGCATGCACGAAAGGTCTGTACCGATCGTCATTGAGTGGTCGTACTCGTTCGCGGTCTCCGCGTTGCTCAGGTCCACAAGGGGCACGAGAGCCTTTAGTCCAAATTTATCCATAGAAATGATATGCAAGTTCAGGTGGCGATGTAGGTATGCACAGTAACTCTCCAAATAGCACGGCGGTATAACCTGGGTTCTTTGTTATTTGAATACTGCCCTGTCTACCTGCTTATGCGAGGTGTCTGTGTGTTGAACGTTGTGGCAATTTCACAGCCGGTGCTGTCCGTTAGAAAATTTCAAAATGCGAACCACCTAACAAGATGTGAAGGTACGCGATGGCCCCGTTAAAAAGAGAAAAGTTTTACTTCATGTACTTGTACAGTACACACACCACTCCTCTCCCCGAGAATAACACCACTAACACAACAATAATGGGAGAATTACGCAGATATAAGCCTAACTTGCTGATTACAGGAACGCCGGGGTGTGGTAAATCCACTACATGCGAGCTGCTCCAGCGCCAGCTGCCAGATTACAAGTACTACAACATTTCTGATTTCGCCAAGGAGCACAACTGCTACGACGGTTATGACGAGGGTCGTAAGTCGCATATTGTCGACGAGGACAAGCTGTTGGACGAGCTGGAGCCACTGCTATGTTCTGGTGGCAGCATTATCGACTGGCACGTGAACGATGTGTTCCCTGAGAGGCTCATCGACCTGGTTGTTGTTCTCCGTTGCGACAACTCGATCCTGTACGACCGTCTACACGGCCGTGGGTACCACGATTCCAAGATACAAGAGAACCTGGATGCTGAGATCATGGGCGTGCTGATCCAGGATGCCCTCGATTCGTACGAGCAGGAGATCGTTGTCGAGCTGCAGAGCAACGACACGAAGGAGATGGAAGCCAATGTGGACCGGATTGCCGCCTGGGAAGCCGTCTGGCTAAAGGAGCACAAGGACGGTGTCTCGAGTGAGCCACCAAAGCAAGGCACCAAAACGTACAAATCTGTGGACGAGAGCGATGCCAGCGATGTCAGCGATGCCAGCGATTCGGCTTCCGGGTCCGAGCAGGACTCTGAGTCGGATTCAGACGGGGAGCACAACTAGCTACAAAGCACCGCCCCTATGTACAGTATATAAGGACAACGCCGATGTCCCACCAAAACGCACATTATCATAAACTTAATCGTAAATCAAAAAGATACATCAACCCTTTTTTTTTTCTTGCTTCGTTATTGTCCTGCAGATGGAAGCAGTTTGAGCTGAAAAATTTTTCACGCCCAGCGCAGCGTTTTGATAGACGCGCGATGCCCAACGGCGGTTTTCCAGCTGGACGCCTAAGTGAGGCCTTTGACAGCTAAGAGAGTCCTGGTGATGACGAGTGTTTTCTGGTTTGTACAGTTCACTGACTCATCAATCGTACTGTAAATATTACCGGTGATTTGCCCTTGGACAGGAGAGAGGACTGATAAACACGTTGACGCACATTAGAGCCAGCTTTTTCTTCTCACACCAGACATCACCACTGCAGATCGCAAAATTACCGAGATGTTTTATGTTGTCTTGGAGTTGGATGTCGAACACAAGGTAGAGATGCCAAAGGATCACTCTAGGGTGTGCCGCATATCCTACCAGATAATAAACGAGACTACGCAGAAGTGCGAGTTTGCACAAGACAATGCGCTTCCATTTATTGACGTCGATAACACCGCAAACGCTTTCCAGGACGCAATTTCGAAACTAGACGAAGTTATCAAGGAGGGAGTTAAGGGCGAGCCATTTGTTCTTTGCTCGCTGTATTCCACATGGCATATTCGTGTAACTTTGCCTCGTGAGGCCAGAGATCTCGACTACAAGTTGCCAAACTTTTTGGAACACCCTGTAATATTTGATCTACGCAAAGAATTTCTGCGTTGGGTTAAACACCATCCAGAGTGCACAATTGACCCTAAACAGCCTATTAAGATGCAGCTATTCACTGCCATGGATATTTCCGAACTTACATCAGAAGAGGGTGTCGATTCGACAGCCAATGCGAAAACTACCAGTCTGGCACTACTGGCTCTACACAGCAAGTGTACCACCGACGAAGACAAGTCAGATGTGCTCACACAACCGTACGATTCTCGCACCGATTACAACGCATTTATAGAGAGAGATTCGACCGCCATCTATATCAACAATCTTCCACAGGACACTACCCAGAGTGAATTAGAATCATGGTTTTCGCAGTTCGGCTCGCGCCCTATTGGATTCTGGACCGTTAGGAAGAACAAGAACGAAGACAATTCTTCGTGCTTAAATAATTGTCCTTATGTTGAGGAACCGGACAGTGTTGCAGGTTTCATCATCTACCAGAATTCCTCTGAGGCTCAGCAGGCGCTTGCTCTGAATGGACGTTCTATTCTCTCAAATGTTGCTAATATAAAGCAACCTCGAGTCGTTGAGCATGTGGTGGAGATTGCCCCATCTTGCACCAGTATCCTAACCAAAGCACAGGATATTCTGATTCCATTCCCACAGAGCAAAAATAAGCCTAGACCGGGAGACTGGACTTGTCCATCGTGTGGATTCTCAAACTTCCAGCGTAGAACCGCATGCTTCCGTTGCTCGTTTCCTGTCCCAGGAGGTGTCAGCAACGGCAAGGGATCCTCCTCGACTGAAGAGGGCGATGCATCCTCTGGTGATAATCGGAATTCAGAGGGCCATTCGCGCTCTCGCAATAATAACGGCGGTAACAACAATGGTAACAATGGTAACAACACAAACCATTACATCAACCATGACAATAATCATCATAACAACAACAATGCTAGCGGTAACAACAGTGGTTCCAATGTTCCATTTAGAGCTGGTGATTGGAAGTGTGCCTCTTGTATGTATCACAACTTTGCCAAAAATGTTGTATGTCTACGTTGTAATGGGCCCAAGACGCGGCTAGTGCATCAGGCGCCGGGGAAGAACTACGTAGGTAGTGTTACATTCCCGGTTGCTGGACAGTAAATGGATCTGTTTCACATATATATGTATATTCATATGTATATATATTAGGTATATTAATTATTAGCATTTATAGGAATGTATGGGATTCTTTTTTTCAAAACAGCACAGTTTGGCCAAACAGAAGTAATTGGAATATCTGCCCAGGTTTGTTAGGGTGCACCTGTTGGCGTAGTTGGTTATAGTTGTTTTTTTTTTACTTCATTGGTCTTGAATTTACGTTATATACATAGTTCTACAAAAGAGAAAAAAGTACATAACAATTCATGAGATCATCGTATATAGCCCTACGTGATGTCGCACTACACAACACTTAGAACTTTAGAACAGTTCTTAGACAAGTACCATTGTGAAGGTCTTCGAAACCGTCATTGATCTCCTCAAATGGTCTTCTGGCAGTAATGAACTCGTCGACCTTCAGCTTCTTGTTCTGGTAGTCCTTGATCAAGCCGCCCATCTCAGAGCGGCCCTTGACACCACCGAAAGCAGAACCCTTCCAGACACGACCAGTGACCAGCTGGAATGGTCGCGTGGAGATCTCCTTACCGGCATCAGCGACACCGATGATAACAGAAGTACCCCAGCCCTTGTGGCAGGCCTCTAGTGCATCACGCATAACGTTGACGTTACCGGTGCAGTCAAAGGTGTAGTCTAGACCACCGTCAGTCATTTCAATTAGCTTCTGGACAATTGTCTGGCCGGCTGGAAGCTTTGTTGGGTTTACAAAATCGGTTGCACCAAACTCACGGGAAACCTGTTCCTTGTTGTCGTTGATGTCGATGACAATGATACGAGAGGCACCGCGGCTCTGGGCACCCTGAACGACAGACAGACCAACAGTACCAGCACCGAAGATAGCGGTGGTGTCGCCCTTCTGAACATTGGCGGTCTTAGTGGCAGCACCGTAACCAGTGGTAACACCACAACCTAGCAGACAAACAGACTCGAATGGAGCTGTTGGGTCAATAGCAACAACAGAGACGTCGGCAACAACAGTGTACTCTGAGAAAGTGGAGCAACCCATGAAGTGCAGCAGGGTCTCGCCCTTGGAGTTGGTGAAACGGGAAGTACCGTCTGGCATGACACCGCGGCCCTGAGTGTCACGGACCGAACCACATAGATTGGTCTTGCCGGATAGACAGAACTTACACTTACCACACTCGGCAGTGTACAGCGGAATAACGTGGTCACCTACCTTGACATCGGTCACATCCGGGCCGACAGACTCGACAATACCGGCACCCTCGTGACCCAGCACGACTGGGAAAGCACCCTCTGGGTCAGTACCAGACAGAGTGTAGGCATCGGTGTGGCAGATGGCAGTGTTTAAGATCTTGATACGGACCTCGTGGGCCTTTGGAGGAGCAACAGTGATTGTCTCGACGGTCAGAGGCTGCTTAGCAGCGTATGCAACAGCGGCTGTGCATTGGATTGGCTTGCCGGTCGTAGCAGAGAAATCAGTGGACATTGTGCGTATAATAAACTTGCTGGGGTGGGTCTTGTACAGTGGAAATCTGTATTGCAGTGTTCTATGCAAGAGAGGCACTCTACTGAAAACAGAACGCATCGGTAATAACTGCAATCTAAGGAAACCAGAAACGTGCTTCCTTTATACCGATGGAATAAGAAAAGAACTTACCGAGGGCAAATCGTGCAGAATATCCAGACTGATTGCTCCCTTCTTGCACTGCCTTGTTCTCCTTGCTGATTGATATATACGGTCTGCGGCCTTTTCACTGTTGATAACGTGCAAAAAGGTGCGCAATTCTAAAACTGTTTTTTTTTGGTATTTTTCCGGGGCCAAAATTTGTGAAAAATGTTCGGCCGAGTCGGCTGAAACTGCCGAACGGCTCGGCCGACTCTGCTTTCCGTATTATTAGGTAATGGCTGTGAAAGTGCTGCTGTTACGTAATAAACGGCTGCAACAGGACGAGGTATGGAGAGAGCAAAGTGAGCGATGTGTCAAATATGTTAAATTGTTGTCCTGTGGGGGGAGAGCTCAGATGTGGCACGGTTGCGGTTGTTGACGGAGATGGCGTATTTGCCGCCATGCACGTGCTTTCGGCTGTACCTCTTTGCCCTGGGCTGAGATGCGGAAAACATGGTAACTTGTTCTTATCAACCATTGGGTGTGCCGTCCCCCATGTCAAGTAGCACCCCCACAACCTTCATTTCACCAACGTCCTTTACTTGCTGGTCCTTGCTTCCCTGTACGGGGCCTCGTTTACCACACCTCTATATAGACAACAATGGAGTGATATTTTCAGCCGCCACGCAGAAAAGCCGGGAACAAATAGGAGACAAGACAAGGACAGGAAAAGGAGGGCATATCAACCTTTACTGATAAAAGGTGGACTCTTCACAAACTGGAAAAGTGCGACACAAGTATACGAAGAAAAGCGTATTACAATTAGCACGACCATCCAACCTCACAAAGAATAGGAATGTCTGGATTTGTGCGCTCAGCGAAGAATGTGCTGAAGGGCTACTCTTCTGTCCAGGTCACGGTTCGTAACGCAACTGCAAACAAGGACGAGGAGATACACAGAGACACCCTGGACGAACTGGCCGAGCAGTCCTACAACTCTGCGGAGTTCTTCGACATAATGGATATGTTGGACAAACGTATTAATGACAAAGGTAAGTACTGGCGCCACGTTGCCAAGTCGCTGACGGTGCTGGATTACCTTGTACGATTCGGCTCGGAGAACTGTGTGCTTTGGTGTAAGGAGAATCTATACATCATCAAGACACTGAGGGAGTTCCGTCACGAAGACGAGCAAGGGGTCGACAGAGGTCAGATTGTAAGAGTCAAGGCGAAGGAGCTGACTAGTCTCCTGATGGATGAGGAGAGACTCAGAGAGGAGCGTGCAATGAATGGCAAGGGTCGTCGTCAGAGAAGAGAGCGTCCAAGAAACAGCGACGATGACGATATGCGGAGAGCTATCGAGGCAAGTAAGGATACTGCGGCCGACGAGGAGGCACGTCGCAGACGCGCGGAACAGGACAGACTGGCAGCTGCACAGCTACAGAAGGAGGAGGATGAGTTAAGAAGATTACAGCAGCAGGCTGCACTTCAACAACAACAACAGGCTGCGCTCCAACAGCAACAACAGCCAATGTACTACGATATATTTGGAAATCCTATTACCCCGGAGGAATATATGCAATTCCAGCAGCAGCAGCAACAGATGGCCCTGGCGCAACAGCAAGCCCTCTTGCAGCAGCAGCAGCAGCAGCAGTTATGGGCCATGCAGCAACAAAATCAGCTGCAGCAGCCATTGCAATCAATGGAAACTAGTTCCAACAATCCATTCGCACGCAATAATTATGACAGCCTAAAGCAAGCGATGACACAGTCTGCGGAGGCTTCGAATGCCCAGACCACTCAGAATATCGCGCAGAACAATAGTCCTGTTAAACAACAACCTTTGACGCAGACAAGAACAGGAAACAAATCCATATCAGACAAGTACAGTTCACTGAACACACTTCTTGCTGGTGGTACTGGTATCGATACCTTTGGTAACGCGGGTGAACAGCGTATTCCTGCCCAACACACAAAGACCGGAACTTTCATTAACTCCCAAGGTACGGGTTACAAACAATATTCGGATGCTGACAATAATGGCCAGAATATATTTTTGAACACACAGTACACGGGACTCCCAAGTGCTAACATTGCCCCAAGCTACACTGGATTTGGCTTCGGAAACCAACCCCAGCAACAAACTAATATGAACAGCTCGAACTTGGTCGATCTGTAAGTAAATATATCGATGACCGTTTGAGGGGGGGGAGCAACCTTTGATCTAGGAAAGAAATTTCCTGGATCCATTTGTAAACTAAAATTTTCTGTTTACATATTAACTAAGTACCTCCGTAGATAATTATTAATTAAATAGTTGATATGTTCAATTGTACGTAATAACATCCAATGAGACCATTGAATGCCTCGCACGATGCAATTAGAAACCAGGTAGGGATACTCGACAATGTTGAGCATACATGGATCGTTGTTCAAAAGTTTACGTATCTAGCATTAACGTTCCAATAATGTTTTCCAGGTCATTATATTCCAGTTCCACAGCGTTTGGATCCCCCGCGTGGTTTTCAATAGATCGCAGTGTTGCTTCTTCGACAAATCTATGCAGATATTCCGATATCGCTTCTATAACATCGTCATCTATCTGGGTCGACTTATTTCGAAAGTACCCCTTCACTAACCGTACTATGGTTTCCTTCGGTATCTTGGTGTTATCATTGCTAGACATTGCTTCCTGTAGTATCTCGTAAGCACGAAGTCATGAAACAGATAAGTTTGATGCACTTCTTTGTGTTTCCCTCAGATCGCGAATCAAGTACGCCTAATATATGCCATATCAGGATTTTTTAAAAATGCTTACGCGGGTTGGCAAGAAAAGAGCATAAGTTTTAGTTGCGTTAACAAGAAAAAAAAAATAATACTAATAATACCAAGAGGGTGTGAATAGCTGTGGGGATGGTTTGAATTTGAGTTGCATTTTTGTAATTTCCCAGCTTTTATAAAATGTTATATATAATCCTCAACCAATACACTACCTCTTTTCTTGAATCATATGACTCAGTAAACTACCGCAATGAATTAGGGAACTATGACGCTAGCCCATATTTAATAACCCTCTTCAAACTTCTCATCTCCCATTTCTATGTACTATTCATGATTTCGATTCTATAGCTAAAAAATTAAAAAAAAACTAAAATAAAAACACTATAGAAACTTTTGACGTAAATTTTCCATCTAAAGTCACCAGTTCACTTTCATAATCATCTTAAAATTGTGGCTGCTGTGGCTGCTGTGGACCTCCCATTTGCTGAGGATATTGACCCTGTGGGGGCATTTGCATCTGCATTTGAGGTGGGTATTGTTGACCTTGAAACTGTGGTGGATATTGTCCCTGGGGTACACCTTGCTGTGGGGCATTCTGCTGTGGAATACCTTGCTGGGGCGCTGTCTGTCCCTGGTTAAACTGTGGAAATTGTTGCTGTGGAGGAATGACAATATTGGCATTGTTGACATTGTTCTCGGAGAAGTGTTGCTGTTCTATTGGTACAGGGATTGGAACATTGTCATTGTTCTCGGCAACATATAGGGACTTGTCAATGGTTGGTGGAATAGCAGCAATCTCAGTACCCAGTTCTTGTTCGATCTTGTATAGGTTGAAACGGTCATTCCAGTTGATCAAGTTAATTGCTAAACCAAGATGACCAAATCTACCGGATCTACCAATTCTGTGTAGATATGTCTCTGCGGTCTTTGGGAAGTCGAAGTTAATGACAACATTAACGGCCTGAATATCGATACCTCTGGTCAACAGGTCAGAACAGACAAGGGTTCTGACCTTACCCTGACGGAATTCGTGGAAAACCTTGTTTCTCTCCTGTTGCTTCATTCTTGCGTGGGAGTAGTAACAGGAGAATCCTAGATCCGTAATCTTTTTGGCTAGAAGCTCAACTCTGTTCGTGGAGTTACAGAAGATGATTGCTTGGTTAATCTGCAGCTTGGAGAAGAGTGTGTTCAGGCAGTGCAACTTTTGTCTCTCTTCCACAAACGCATAATATTGAGTAATACCCTTCAAGGTTAACTCTTCCATCAGATTAATCTCGTATGGCTTGTGTAGGTGGTGGACCATGAAATCCTTGACAGAAAGAGGGAAGGTCGCAGAGAACAGTAGAGATTGGTGGTTCTTTGGCAAAAAGGTTAGGATTTGCTCAATGATAGTTTTGAAGTCACGAGACAGCATCTTGTCGGCCTCGTCCATGACGAACAGAGAACAACTGGACAAGTCGGCGATTTTTCTTGAAGCCAAATCTAGAATTCTACCAGGGGTACCGACCAGGACATGGACGGCATCGTTCAGTCTAAGAATATCATCTCTGAGGTTGGTACCACCAGTGGTAACCATGCACGATATATTGCAGTACTTACCCAATGTTCTAACAACTTGGGATGTTTGTAGGGCCAGCTCTCTGGTTGGGACCATGATCAATGCTTGGATCTTGTTTACTTTAGGCTTCAATTTCTCTAGAGTAGGGATAACAAATGCAGCAGTCTTACCGGTACCGTTCTTCGCTCTGGCAAGAATGTCTCTTCCAGTGACGGCTACGGGGATAGACTCCTCTTGAATTGGGGAGGGCTTCTCAAAACCAGCTTCGAAAATACCCATGAGTAGCTCTCTCTTCAGACAAAAGTCTTCGAAGGTATTACCCTTGGTGCCCAGGACATCCTCGGTCTGAGGTCTGGTGTCCTTCTGTGGGATGTTTAGTTTTGCTTTCCAGTCACTGTTGTCGGAGTTTGTGGTAGTCATCTTCGTCGCAGTTTAGGTCGGTTGCTGGTAAAGGTATTAGTTTGGGTGTTTAAACTGAAATTCAGTGTTGAATTAAACGGGGATACTAATACGGGGAATGGAATTTGTGCGGACAACTTCTTGTTTCGGTTCGTAAAGAAATAAGAGGTGGAACTAACGATGGTATATCAAAGACTATGAATCCGAGAAGAAATTATAAATTTCAAACGAAAACGGATTAGTCAGAACTGTGTGTTGAACTTTTTTTGTAGACGATATTTTGCGGATACTCTATTAATTTATTATTATTTTTTTTTTCGGTATTAGTTCTGGATATAAACCGGGAGAAATAAGCGAAAAGAAAATAAGTGTGTGTTAAGGAAAAGAGAAGGTCTATACTAGATTATAAGATTGTACGTGTATAATCTGCTGTATGGCTCTTCTTGTTTCTTGGAATATCTTGAAATATGGTGTAATTTGGACAAAACAAAGTGTGATATATCGGTGTCGAGGGTTGGAGATTGGTGTATTTATATAGGGGATATGCAATTCCAATGCTAGTCACTAGTAAGACTCTTGTTCTTGTTGGGGAGCTAAAAGAGGGGAAATATAAAACAACTCAAAGACCAATTGCCAAAAACTCCACACCGCGTAACACGGTGCTCCCTAATTGCAGCCATATTAGTTTATTTATATGCAAGGTACGTTGCCAAAGTGAGGAGGACCCACACGGTTGGAGGGAGACCAGACCTGCCCTGCCCTGGAAGGAAAAATTTTTGGTCTTTGGAGCAGAAGAGACTCTCCACGGTGTGATTTTTTTTTGTTTTTTTGTTTTTGGCGGGAGAGCCGGGTAATAAAATATAGAGGATGAAATTTACACGGCTCATATACGTTTCAGGATTTTTCGGCTCGATGCGGACAGGCCTTGCTTAATTAAGATGCAGGAAGGGCTTGTTGTCAAGAACTATCAGGGTCCGGGATTACGTGAAAGGGATAATCATACACGTGCACATAGGTGTCTGAGTTGTAGACTAAGTGAGTGATCTGTTTGTAATTGCTTTACTTTGTTTTTTACCTACAGTTGTTTTTTTGTTTTTTTTCAGTTGCTGTACTAAAGGTGGTCGTTAAGAAATGGCTCTAATGCACACCAACGGGTTGCTTTCGGGCGAACCTCACACGTTTCAAAGCACGTCACTGGTCAGAAAGAACCTCAAGCATCTCACAATAGGTGGACCTGCGCTCGGTCAGCAGGAAAGGACAGCTGTGGATATACGAAATCCCTTAACCCTGGGTAAGCCACAGTCTCAACCTCAGCAGGTGGTTGCCAATGATGCTCTTGACCCGCGAATACAAAATCAACCTCAAAAGAGCAGTACGGCCGACGAGATATACATCCGCCGTGGAATAAAGAAAAAGCTCACATTAAACCCAAACAGCCATCTGAGAGGCGGATCTAATGCCAGTTCTATTGAAACAAGATCATCAATCCCAGGACCCAAGGTGGTAATACAACAGAATAATATAGACACTGTCGACAACACACATGTACAGTCAGCGACGAAAGCACGAATAGAACAGTCTCCAGATGTTACTGCAGATGGAATACAGCACGCAACTCTCACTGTTCCTACAAAGAGTGCGAATTCGTCATCCTTATTATCGCATATTTTATCCAGATCTCAAGCTAAGGAAGCCAATAAATCGCCACCTTATTCTCCACAGGAGAGCGTTATGGGTTCGGCCAAGCAAGGTGAAGCCGCAACGGATCGTTTGGGCGATGGCAGCCACCTCCAGACAATGTCATCGATGCCCAACTTGGCTAGGACACCAGTTGCAAAACACAAAAAGGCAAGCCAATTTCAGTTACAAGATTTGGTTCAGTTGGGAAAGATCGGTTCGGGTAATTCAGGAACAGTGCTCAAAGTACTGCACGTCCCGACATCGACCATCCTTTCAAAGAAGATCATTCCCATTGAAAAGAATAACGACATCATTAACAAGCAGCTACTAAGCGAACTTCAGATAATGAAGAATATTAAGCCTCACCCTAACATTATTACGTTCTACGGCGCTTATTTAAAGCAGTCAGTGAATTATGATATTATTATTTTAATGGAGTATATGGACTGTGGCTCCCTCGACAAAATCCTGCATGTGTTTAAAAGTTTCGTCAGAAGAGACCAATCTTCAAATCCTCAATTCAGACCGCGTACAACATGGTTCAATATACCGGTGGTAATTTCGAAAATCTCATACGGTGTACTAGCTGGCCTTGACTACTTGTACGAAAAC
The DNA here is from genome assembly GCA_030579215.1 of Maudiozyma pseudohumilis. Taxonomy (NCBI): domain Eukaryota; kingdom Fungi; phylum Ascomycota; class Saccharomycetes; order Saccharomycetales; family Saccharomycetaceae; genus Maudiozyma; species Maudiozyma pseudohumilis. Next base: position 18,928 of record JAKTPZ010000262.1, read on the forward strand.
TATAAGATTATCCACAGAGATATTAAACCATCCAATGTGTTGGTGAACGGTACGGGTGATATCAAGATATGTGACTTTGGAGTTTCCAAGAAATTGATAAATTCAGTAGCAGAAACATTCATCGGAACATCCACTTACATGTCACCTGAGAGGATTCAAGGTAACGGATATTCTGTAAAAGGAGATGTATGGTCCCTTGGATTGATGATAATAGAACTCATAACTGGTGAATTTCCATTAGGTGGTCACAATGATACACCCCGAGGTATCCTAGACTTGTTACAACGCATTGTTAATGAACCTGCACCAACACTACCCTTGGAAGACAATTTCTCAAATGATTTGCGGGATTTTGTTGCCAAATGCTGCGTAAAGGATGCTAAAAGTAGGAGTTCCATTTCAGAACTGTTAGGACATCAATTCATTAGGGGCTTTAATCTCAACGAGGATCCAACGCTGAATGAGAAGTTTGATTCTGAATTTAAAAGATGGTGCAGGAAGATCAAATTTAAGCTGAAACAAGATAAACAAATCAAACGTGAAAAGATGGAGAGGGCTAAATTAGAAAAGCTAGCTCGTGAAAGAGGAAACATATGACACCTGTCAGACATCTCTTGTGTATATTTTCCCCCTCTCTACGGACCAATACGTGCAGTCTCAAAGGACTATTGTTTAGTAAATGTGTATAGACTTACTGTTATTCCTATTTACAAAACTATGTATTATTACATAAGATAATATTCAACAACATAATTGTCAATCAAGGTCGAATTTTCTTCCAATAGTAAGCTTAGTGAGCACCTCATCCCTTATTGGGCACTCAGCTTTTGGATTTGAGAGGTCTTCCATGAGTCATATGTATCATAACTTCTGTAGAACCCATACGCTATCAAGAGGCCACCAAATCCTCTGATACTTCTTTTCCACCAGATGGGGTTCTTCTGGTTAAACTCCTTCAAGGACTGTTTTTTGTCCTTCATGATAGCCTTCCCACTCGCCAAATAGCCACCTGCAGCAAAGAGAAAAAAAGAATTGAAAACATCACACGTAAAACAATCTTCGACGGGCTTCGATTCGTTTGGCGGATTAAACACGTTAGCAATATTACTCATTTTATATACTTTGGTTGGTAGTTGGACTGTGCTCTGTAAAGTGGTGTGGTTACAATTTTTTAGTGAAAATGACTGGTGATAGTGATAAGCTTACAAATTTTCAAAAAAAGAGGCTCGAAAACATCAAAAGAAATAATGAGCTCTTACAAAAACTAAACCTCGCCAAACTATCCAAGTCAATAAAACCGACAGAAAGAAAGATTCATGAGAAGAAGAAGAATGGTACCTCCTCAAAAGTGACTAGAAAGAGGAAGGCAGACGAAATCAAGCCTGAAAGACTTCCAACAAGACGGTCTAGAAGACTTCAAGGGCAGACAGCCCAGGAAACAGCAGAATTACCACCAGAACTTGGATCAATTAAAGTTAAACATGAGGTTGAGGATGTTAAAATCCTAGGGGATCTCAAACTTTCTGATATAGTGAAAGATGAAGGTCAACTGGACAAATTATCCAATGTTAAGTTGTCGAGTGGTGATTTCTTCAACGAGTTACGCAGCATCCAAAATGAGAGCTCAGATGTTAAAAAAGAGGTCGCCATTTTCGATAAGATGGAGATGTGGCAAGATAAAGTGATCTATGAAAGAATATCTAGTTTATTCATCCACCCATCTAAGGAGAAATATGTCATGATTGCTGGGGATATTTCTGGTAACATAGGTGTGTGGAACAAGGACATTACCAAGGAGCTTGAACCAGAAGAGGAGGAAGAGATCTTCCGTTTTCAGCTATTTGGAAAGAACGTTAGTAGAATTGACTGCTTACCGAACCATATGGAAAAACTTGTCCTTGCTTCATACGACGGTAATATCCGTTCTCTCGATCTCAACAACCAAAAGAGTGATGAAATCATTCAGATCAAAGACCCGTATGACGATAATTTGGGAGTCAGTGATTTTCAATTCAATTACGACGATCCTAACGTCATTTACTTGTCTACATTATCTGGAGAATTTACTATATGCGACCTAAGAGAAGATTTGAAGACCCAGCCATTAAAACTGAAAAGGCTTGCCGATAAGAAAATTGGGTCTATGGCAATAAATCCAAAAAACACGTTCCAAATTGCTACAGGTTCTTTAGATAGAACAATGAAGCTCTGGGATATTAGAAAGCTTGTCGATAAACCGGAGTGGTCGCAGTATGAAGATTATCCGAGCCACAACATTGTAGCGATATACGATTCCAGGCTAAGTGTTTCTGGTGTGTCGTATTCGCCCAATGATGAAACATTGGTTTGTAACGGTTACGACGACACCATAAGATTGTTTAATGTGTCACCAAATGCCCTGACTGATGACCTTCAACCCAAGTTGACTATTAAACATAATTGCCAAACGGGAAGGTGGACCAGTATCCTGAAAGCAAGATTTAAACAGAACAAAAACATATTTGCTATTGCTAATATGAGTAGAGCTGTTGATGTGTATACCAGTGATGGGCAGCAATTAGCTCATATGGCTACCCCTACTGTTCCAGCCGTTATTAGTTGGCATCCATCCCAAGATGTCATAGTGGGTGGTAATTCCAGCGGCAAAGTGTTTTTGTTTTCAGAGCCTGCAATTAAACAAGAGACGGAAGAATAAAATGAATTCCTAGACTTTTAATACGACAAATGTAAGGTAGTCTTATAACTGTATATATTGTACTGTCAACTTAACCAGGTTGTACTATTTTCAATTCTCTAATATGTATCAATTTGATAGTAATTCTGTAAACGTCAATGTTTCCTCCCCGTGGAATTTAACCGACATATGAACTCTCAGAATATCCCGCACAAGCCGGATACTGTGTTCAAGTTGGGCTCAAGTTTTCTTTTTCCGGCGCAGTATGGAAAAACACAAACAAAGCTCAGCTGTAAACACAACAAACAACATTGAACAAACAAACATCCATAGAACCGAATTTATAGAAAAACACAAATAATCTGTTTGTACCAGCTCCTTCTTTTGTGATCTGTTGTTTTTGTGTTAATATCATTTTATAAAACTAAATTGAATTCTACTGAACCTGTGGAAACCATATCTCCAATCCAAATAATAGTGTTAGGTCAAGCCAGAAAACTACGATAAAAGGATATTCCCCAATTATTTCATTCCCAAGTACACGCATAATATTAAGATAATAACTTCGACGTCTTCTTTTGAAAATTTTGTAACAACTAATAAAGCTGATCTTATTTATTTTATTGTTTGTTGAACTAACTATTGAATAAATATACACAGGTAACAAGTTATGCAGCAGTCTTCCCAATCATTAGTGGGACAACCACAGGAAACGGGGAAATATTCAGGCCAGTTCGACCCATTAACGGAAGAGAATATCACAGATAAGGAGAATATGATGCCGAGTTTATACCATACCAAATCTAGAGGATTCCCACAAAATGGTACTTCGGTGCTGGCCCTGAAAACAGAAAACCAAAGTAATTTATCTAACTTAAACAACACACATGGTCATCATCGTGCTGTTTTAAGTGATGTTACTGCACAGGTTAATAACAAGCTTAATAGTATACCTTCCAACTCAACTTTCAAGTCGAATGGATCGTCTAATTCTTCTTCAACATCTCATTCAATTGATATCCTAGGGCATAATATTACTGCACAATCAAATAATTCCAACGGGAGTGATGTGGCACTAGAAAATGAAACTTCATCGGATCATAGGTCGAGTGTCATTGAAACAAAGGATGTTCCAGGAACAGCTAGTGAAGATATGGGCGAACATGATTTTGAGGAACAACAATCTAACGAATATTCATCAATCGAATCAGATGATAATAATGATATACTAATGAGCACAATAAAATTGCCGAATAGTAACGAAATAAGTTCTACCCTTCAAGAAGCACATGAGTTATGTTTTCACTCGAGTCCTGATTTAATGGATGAAGACACATATGATGTAGTCATGGTTGCTGAACTGGCAGATGGTATATTTGATTACATGAGAGAGCTTGAATCCAAATATAAACCAAATCCAAATTACATGCATTACCAACAGGAACTACGCTGGTCGTACAGACGAATACTTCTTGATTGGATTGTTGAAGTGCATAACAGATTCCAGCTGCTACCGGAGACCTTATATCTAACTGTCAATATTATTGATCGATTTCTTTCAAAAAAAAGTATTGTATTGAGTAAATTCCAACTCGTTGGTGCTGCGTCTCTTTTTATAGCGGCAAAATATGAGGAAATTAATTGTCCCTCTCTGAAGGATATATTATACATGTTGAACAATGTTAATACGAAAGAAGAGATAATTGAGGCTGAAAGATATATCATTGACTCTCTAGAGTTTGAGATCGGTTGGCCCGGGCCAATGTCTTTTTTGAGGCGTATTAGCAAGGCAGATGACTACGAGTACGAAATTAGAACACTTGCCAAGTACCTGTTGGAATCAACAATTATGGATTCAAGACTCATAACTGTCGTACCGAGCTGGTTGGCAGCAGCATCTTACTTTTTGAGTAAGGTAATATTGGGGAGCAATTCCTGGACACTTAAACATGTGTATTATTCTGGATATACAGAAGCGCAGATTATTCCATTGGCCACAATCATCCTTGAAAACTGTAGGGATGCATTGCATTGTCATAAGGCTATTTTAAAGAAATATTCCAGTCGCCGTCAGCATAATTCTGCTCAATTGGTTGAAAAATGGATAGGGTCCACAGAAGAAAAGCTCCAGGAATGTGGTGAGAATGAACTTGATCAGGACTATTAGAGGCTCATCGTCATGTTAATAGGACTGGGTTGCCTCAATAAAAAATGGACGTTCACATTTATTTAATTGATTATTTTGCATTTGTTTACTGTTGTATTATTATATAATAGTTTAAATTTTGATTATTCTTTTCGTTGGCCTGTTATACTATTATTGATGTGGTATTTACAGAATAATTTCGAAGATATGTTGTTATCGTGACATAATAATTATGGCGTACAAACTAAATCACACTTATAGCACTGTTTTTTAGTGAATTCGATCAAAGTTTGTTATTATCCAGGTTGCTAAGACATTTTTTCGGCTACATTCCATTAAACTAGCTGTGCATCTGAAAGAAATGTAATATGACTTAGTGCGTCTTGGTTTTTCTACCTTTAATCTATTTTCAGGCTGTAGCGAACCCACTCATTACGTTTTTTTTTGCCACTCCGCTAAACGCTATAAAAGTGTTTGCTGGGCGGCTATCCTCTAATTTGGCTTCAAATTGGCAAGAATCAAAATTAAAAGTGCACACATAAAACGCTATTTGTGAAACAAGTTCTAAGAAAACGTCTAAATTAATTTGTCGATCATGGATAATGAGGTTGATAATCAGATTATTCTGGCTATTGAAGTGAAGCAACAAATGATAGGTTACTCCTTATTAGATATAACCTTCAAGACTTTGAAATTGCTAGATCAGGATTATAAATTAGTTGAACCAATTAACCCCGATTTATACGAACCCAAATGTAGTAAACAATCTCAGGCATTCAGTGAACTGAAAAACATAATCGAATTATTTGTTTCGGTCTATAAGCCAACGATATTTATAGTCTCTGGTAACATTGATCCATTATCGTTAGAGTGGTTACAATCACATTGTTCGGATTTAAACTGTAAATTAGAATTGTTGGGAGCAGATTATTTTACCAGTCAAATACGATTACAAACGATTGAGACATGTTTGGACGAAAGGGATGATTTATTACTTACCTATTTTAAAGACGATGATGAGAATTTAAAGGTCACGATGGCAGCTACAAGAGCAATTTTTAATTATTTAATGGAGATTCCCAATCAACAACTGACCGACAGTGTAGATATCTCTAGTAATAATACAGATTCCCAAATAATTTTAAAATTTGTCGACCATATAGACACCCTCCCTCTTGTTGGAAAAATGGTTTTGGACAAAGATACTATAAGTGCATTGAATATTATGCCTGACCAAAAATATGGTGTAGATAATTTCAACAATAAGGGCATCTTTAGCATTTTTGAACTGTTTAGTAAAAACGTGTCACCCTCATCGGTTCATATTCTCTCAAACTGGTTGTTATTTCCATTAACCGAGAAGAAAGAAATCACAGCACGTTTGAATTCCATCGGTATATTAACATCCCCCAATAATTCTTACCAATTTAAGACATTAAGGAGTCAAATGAAAGGTTATCCAAATGTTCGTAAACTTTTAAAGAACCTCCGAAATGGAACACAATCCTATAAAATATGGCTGATAATTCACAGTTTCTTTCATACTTGTATATCGGTGCACCGACAACTAGCATCATTGCAAATTGAGTCCAAATACCGTCAAAATGTCTTTTCTAATATTGTTATCGATATGGATGTACAACAAATAAATAAGGTTCTATCCATTATTGAAAACACTATTGATATAATAAAGAGTGCTGAATCACAGGTTACTTCTATTCAATATGGATATGATGCAGATCTAGATAGACTGCGTGATGATTATCGTATGATAGAACAGGTCCTTAATGATTCTGCTATCGAAGAAGAAAAAGAGATCAGGAATTTTTTGATTACCGCTAATGTGGCAACAACGGATATTCCTAGAAGGTTCCTTAATATAATGTACATGCCTCAAATGGGATATTTGACTTCAATACAAAAGTCATCATCTCTTATTTCATTATTATCTCATAATCCTCAATGGTCTGTGGCTTTCGAGACGGCCACAACCCTATATTTTAATACACCGCATACCCAACATTTAAATGAAACATATGGTGATATATGCTCTTTTATTTCCGACCTTGAGGTTGAGATAATACAACAATTGCAAGAAGAAATTTTGCTAATTGAAAATACACTATTAAAATTCTCTGATGGTATTGGTATGGTAGATGTACTGAGTTCATTTGCAGTTATAGCAGAATGTAATGGTTATGTTCAACCTGTCGTTATTGAAGGTGAAAGCATAATAGAAATAGTTAATGGAAAACACCCATTATATGATACAATTCTGGATACATGCATTCCGAATAATCTAAAGTTCAAGGGGGGTTCTAATAAAGACTCATCATGGAAGGACCTTGACGCACAAAGAATTGCAATTATCACAGGGGCAAATGGTTCTGGTAAAACTGTGTTTCTGACACAAATCGGAATCATTGTATATCTCGCACATGTTGGGAGTTATGTACCTGCTGAATACGCACAAATATCATTAAAGGATCGTATAATGACTAAGATCAGATGTCGAGAAAGTATAGGAATCCACGAAAGCTCGTTTGAACAAGATGTTCGTCAACTTTGTAAGATGTTGACATTGTGCACGGAAAAAACATTGCTACTCTTTGATGAGTTTGGCAAGGGAACAGATGTGTCATATGGTTCAGCTCTGCTTGCTTCAGTTTTGGATTATTTGAATAACAAGGACAACTGTCCAGCTGTTATTGCGAGTACACATTACTCTGAGATCCTAAAAGAAGAAGTATTCGGACCTTCAATTAATCGCATCCTATTCCTCAAGACGGATTTACAGTTCGGAGAAACATTTAATAAAGAACAACCGATAGGTAACAGTCGATCAGACAACGTTAAAAATATTACATATTTGTACACTCTTTCACCAGGGATATCGTCAGATTCATTGGGAATTGTTTGTGCAAAAGCCTGTGGGATTAAATTAGATATAATTGAAAGGGCACGTTATTTTAGTGACCTTCTTTCTAAGGGAAATGATATCGTTGAGAAACTAAGTGTATTAAGTGAAAAGGAAATTGAAGCATTTCAGAAGAAACAAGATATCGTTAAGCGTTTTCTTGATTGGGATCTAACATTAGAAAGTAACAAATGTCCAGAAGAATTGAGAGAGAAGGTTGCGTTCCTAATGACTGAATAAATTTTCAACGCCAGAACTGTTTTTATATATATTTCCCTGATAAGGATACTGTTGTTCATTCATATATATGTTAACATTCTATATAAAATAATATACAATTATAGCTATGTTTGGATATTCCATGAGAAATGAATTAAAACACCAAGTATTACAATGCTTAATTCTTGAACTTGACGGACCTGATTAGGTTCTTCTTAATACCAGTCTTCTCACCCTCGTAAGCACCAGATTGGCCACCAGAATACACGGCGCGAACAGACTTGAGCTTCTTTTTGGCCTGCTCGTACTTCTTTCTCTTCTTAACACGTGCATTTCTGTTATCCTTCTTTCTCTTTGGTGTAAGACCCTTGTTCTTGAGGATTTGGAAGTTGATGGCACGCTTTCCGTCATCGCCTACAGCTTCAATAGCCTCGGCCAGCTTACCTTCACGTGCAGCAATTAATGCAGTTTTATGGGCAGTATTACGGTTGTCCTTTCTCTGTTGTCTCTCTCTCTGGATTTGTTTGTAATAATTGACCGTACCTTCATTGTTGATAGATTCCGCAACCTTTTCGTCCTGGGAATTATACTCGTTATCATCCAAGTCAGCTCCATTCTTGTCATGCAATCCACGTTTGCGAGCTTCCTCTAGCAGTCTCTGTTGTCTTTCGAATAATCTTTCCTTGTATGGAATATCGTCATCACCTCCAAACTTATCCATTTTCTTATTGGATTGCTGATCAATCTTAGATGTGTAAAATCTCAACGTTCTTCTACGAGATTTCTTCTCCTGAGCATCTACCTCGTTCATTTCAGATTCGAGGAAATCATCCGCAGCCTCCTCAGAGGTCTTCTTTGATGCGTTTTTATCCTTTGAAATACGTGATTGAACAACATATTCCTCAAAATCATCCAAATCAGCATCATCATCCTTTTCAGCATCATCATCCTCACTCTGTTCAGTAACATCCTCGTCGTCGACAGGAATATCGTTGAGCATATCCTGATCAAGTTCTTCGATATCTTCAACGTCTTCATCGCTGATATCAGAATGCTGCTGTTGTTCCGATAGTGGTACAGGATCGGTGTCTGGAAGTTCATCTGCTTGTCTCCATACCTCCTTGGACGTCAGTATAGTTTCCATAACAGGATGATCTCTCATGGAGGTGAATTCTTCATTTGTCTTTAACTCATGGAACAATATACCAAAATAGGAGGAGATTGTTGCAAGATATGATGAAAGTGCTAGTATCTTTAGCTTAGAGGACTGGGTCTGGTCGTCAGCCTTTAATCCATCCAAAACCACCGAGAGATTAGTCAATTCTTTGCATAGGGGCATGTATTCTGGGAACATTGTCTTAAGATACTCAGACTTTGAACTTGGATCCATTGTCTTCAAATCCTTGATGGACACCGATGCTTGTGTCTGTTTTGTGGAATTCTGGAATTCTGCCACATCGAACTGTTTAGCATCCTTGGACCACTCCTCGTCAAGCTCGTCGTCTAGATAATCATCCATGTTCAGTTCTTGTAAATGCTTCTTCTGTTGGCGAAGGGCTTCTTTCTCGATTTCCTTGGCGTCCTCATCCTCATCGACTTCATCAGCACCATAGTATTCGTTCTTGGTTGAACCCCACGCAGCGTCGTTGTCAAGCATTGCGGATTCATCATCCTCATCGCGAGGCTGGTCGACATCTAGCTTTCTACCAAACACCTGTCTGTAAGCCTTCTCTCCATCCAGTTCCTCCTCCTCCTCTTCTTCCTCGTCGGAGGAGTCATCAGATATGCCCATTACCTCCTCTTCTTCTTCGCTGTACTCTTCGCCTCTGTTATCTCTCATGGAGGAGCTATCAAGCAGTACCTGCTCCTTCTTGGCAGCAAAGTCGTCCACTTCACTCAGACCATATGGGTTGTCGTTTCCGTCAGACATTATGGGTCTGTAATATCTGGGTTGGTGGAGTATTGGAATGATTGTTCTCCAAGTAAACCAGATAAAGTTTCAAAATCACTTATGGCATGAGATGAGATGAGATGAGCAGACCTGTAAAACTCTTCATATAGCCAGTTTTCTCTGCGGGCTAGAGTCTGAACGAAAAGGTTACAGCGCGCGGGCCGAGAAAAAATTTTCAGGATCATAGAGCTCAGAATAAAGAAGCTCATCTCGAGTTTCGTTATTAAAACAAACAAGTCGAAATAAAATTGGTTTACACATCAGAATAGTTGCTCCTAGCATAAAACATAGTTTCAAACTACAATTGATATAGATAATGAGCTCCGGACGTTTGCCATCATTGAGGGATTCAGCTGCAGGAAAGCCGGGCCTTAAGTTCAAGCCTAAAGCTGTCGCGAGAAGATCAAAAGAAGAGAGAGAAGCCTCAGCCCCAAAGGTCAAGACTGAGAGTGAATCTAAATTGGACCATGACCGTAGAAAACCTAAACGTCCCAACGCAATGGGTCAGAAGAAGAGGGTCCCCAGATATCTGAATAATACACATGTGATATCTACCGGTCCGTTGGCGGCTGGAAACTTTGTTGACAGTGGGAAAAGTGATATGAGGAGAGGTATTGTTAGGATGGAGGGTGGTGATAAATCACTTGTTAGAAAGGGTCTTCAGAGTATCGAAAATCACACCGGTGACTCGGATGAAGAGAATGACACGGAGATAGCTCAAAAGATGAACATTGTGGATGGCGAAAGTGCTGAGGGTAACTATGCTCAATCTAGGTTCAACATGGGTAGAGAGTACACATCCAGTAACTTTCAGCAAGATAATAGTGATGTGGAAGATGACGATTTGGATATGGAAGAAGATGCAGTCCAGAGAAGAAGAATTGAGGAATTGTTTCCATTGAGACCTTTGCGAATCAGACATGAGGATGTTGATGAATTGGAACAAAAGATCGAAGAGACTATAACAGAGGCCAACACAAGAGAGCCTACCCCATTGCTGCATCAAATCAAACCAGAGGAGGAACCTACCCTCAAGGATATCATTGCGGGCAAGGAGGCAGAGTTGCAGAATAAACTAGAGAAACTTGAAATCGATCCAGATTCTCACCCCATCGATGAAGCAGAGGTCAGGCACGAACAAGCTATGCTTGTTAAGGATCACTTGAGTATAGCAAAGAAATTCGCCAAGATGGGACGTAAACATGACAGATTCATGATTTTCCAACTTCCTTATAAGCTGCCTGCATTTGATGAGGTTTTCACCAAGAAGGAGGATAATGAAGTTCCTGTAGAAGGTGAGAAAACTACCAACCCAGATGCAAGTGAAGCTGTAAACTTGGAAACAACAGAGACGAAAGCTGATGATCCTAAAAAGAAAGATTTAAAAAAGACTAAGAAAACACCAAAAAAGAAGGCTAAGCAACATATTCCACAAGAGGATCTCGTAGGTAATATTGGATCTATCAGGGTTCATAAATCTGGAAAAATCACAATGAAAATTGGTAACAATGTTTTTGAGATTGGAAAGGGTGCCGAATCCACATTTTTACAAGATGTAGTCGCTCTCAGTGAAGACCCAGAAGCTCCTGGTGTGGAAATGTTAGGCAGAGTTGAAGGAAAGGTTGTAGCGATACCCAAATTCTAAATATTATTTGAAAGAGAAGGTAAGGCGTGAAAACTGAAAGCAAAATGCATGTATTTTTTGTTCGGTTATGCTTGTATATTGTTTATACATCTATGTACGAAATATCTAAACAAGATAATGCTCGAGTATAGCGAAACCTATCGTGTCCAGAGATATCCCTTTTATATTCATCCAATCAGGGAGGGACCGCCTGACTGTCTTGTTTGAGTGGATGCAGAAACCCAGATGGTAACAATTTCGTGGTGGCGGTTGACCAAAATACCATACTTGACCCCATTGTCCTTCGTTGATACGGTGTGGTCCCCTACCAGGCACTTGACATTTTATCTTACAAATACTCAGAAAGGGGTGCAGGGGTGCCTTGGTATATTTTTGTCTCGCGAAGCGATGGGCGTTACATTTGAAGGGTAGAAATATTAAGGATGTATCAGATCCGGCACAGACTTCCAAAAGAAACCTCATTCTCGTAATGCTTTGGATATAGAGACTGGGTAATAACTGATCAGGAGTTCTGAGTCATTATCAACATTGAGTCTAGACAAATAAGTTATTAAGTATGGATAACGAAGAAGAGCTCAGAACACCTTCCTCTGGTAAAAATGCGTTTCTTTCCCGAATATTTGGTCTTCAGTCTGGAGACGTCTCACATTCCATTCAAGATGAGGAATTGGGCAATTATCCGGGTCATGGATCAGCAACAGGAAGTCAAGAATTAGGTAATGCATCCACTATTAACGACGAAGATTTACGTATACCAGAATCGGACCAAGAAAGTAGTTCAGATGAGCAAGAATTCCGGCCTCCTCATGATAACTCTATGAGTCCTGATAACCTCAGTGAGATTAACCTTGTTTCTTCGTATCATGATTCCAACAATAAGACAACCGATCCATTAATTTCTGGATCTATCAGAAAGATAGGACAACTTTCTTCGGACGAAGAAATGTCCGATAGTCCTAGGGTAGACGAAGAAGACAGTGCTGAGGATGATACCCCGCTGTTCCGGGTGGAAAATAAGTCTAACACTAGGGTAAATACAAAACAAGAAGAATCAATTTTCCAACCACCTGGTCAAGAACACCTCACAACTGTTACTGAATCATCAGAACATGCTCATAATAATGTCTTTATGAACAACGCAGGCTCAAGAATCAACGTCAAAAATAATATAAATCGACCACGGCACAATCACATGAAGAAAAGTTTCCTTATAGACGATGATAGAACTAATGTACAGGACAAGAGTAGTAGACGCACCACTATACTGCCAAGTATCTCACTTTTGAATAAAAAAAAGTTGTACAGATTAAATAACTTAAGTCCGACAGAAACTGCATTGTGGAAATGGGCAAACGTTGAAAATCTTGATATATTTCTTCAAGATGTATATGGATATTACCTTGAAAATGGTTTTACTTGTATTCTCCTTCAAAAGATTCTTAACCTTCTCACTCTCCTATTCGTTGTGTGGATTTCCACCTTCATGGGATATTGCATCGATTATGATAACCTAACTAGCGGAAATAAATTCTCAGATATTAAGATAGAATATTGTTACACAACTCAAATTACTGGTGTCGTAAAGGTTTTGTTGTGGATATTCTATATGTTTGTTCTTTTAAAGACCGTTCAGCTTTATTTTGACTATAAAAAATTGACAGATATGCACAATTTTTACACATATCTGTTGAATATCTCCGATGATGACTTACAGACAATACCGTGGCAAACAGTAATTAAACAACTGGTTTTTCTGAAAGATCAAAATGCTCTAACAGCTAACGTAGTAGAAGTAAAAGCCAAAAATAGGCTTGATGCGCATGATGTCGCGAACCGGATAATGCGCAAGAATAACTATTTGATTGCAATGTACAACAATGATATTTTTGATTTTTCGTTACCATTTCTGCCTTTTAATAGTAACTCATTAACAAAGACCCTGGAATGGAACATCAATCTCTGTGTGATAGGGTATGCGTTCAATGACGCAGGGTTTGTTAAGCAGGGATTTCTAAAGACTTCGCAAAGAGATTTTATGATCGAAGAATTACAAAAACGATTTATGCTAGCAGGGTTCCTGAATATAGTATTGTCTCCATTTTTAGTCGCCTATTTTGTTTTGCTATATTTCTTCCGTTACTTTAATGAATATAAAAACTCGCCAGGTTCTATCGGAACAAGGCAATATACCCCAATGGCTGAGTGGAGATTCCGAGAGTATAACGAGTTGTATCATTTATTCAGAAAAAGATTGGAACTTAGCTATAAACTAAGTAACGAATATGTTGAGCAATTTCCAAAAGAAAAGACCAATATTATAATGAAGTTTGTTGCTTTTATTGCAGGTTCATTTGTGGCTCTTTTGGCCCTCATGACTATTCTGGACCCTGAAAACTTTCTTAACTTTGAAATTACAAAGGACAAAACAGTCCTTTTTTACATTACAATTCTAGGTACTATCTGGTCTATTTGTAATGGTGCTGTCTCCAAAGGTTATAATACGTTTGATCCGGAAGATATATTACTGGAACTCGGTACGTATACTCACTATTTGCCCGATGAATGGAGGGATAAGTATCATACGGAATATGTTAAACAAGAGTTTTGTAAACTGTATTCACTGCGTGTTTTACTTTTACTGAAAGAGCTTGCTAGTATGATACTAACTCCATTTGTTTTATGGTTTACCCTTCCAAAATCAGCAAGTAACATTGTCGATTTTTTCAGGGAGTCATCTGTGTATGTTGACGGTTTAGGCTACGTGTGCAAGTATGCAACCTTCGACGTTGAAAATGTTGGTAAGCAGGTCTCGGACAACAATATTCCAGGTGGTATACTTAGATCGTCGCTGGGAAATTTAGCCAATATGGATCACTCCATATCTGGACAAAACTCGGCCTCTGAAACACAAGATAATGTTGCTTTGAATAAGATGATGCAGTCTTATATGTACTTTATCGACGATTATGAAAATAATGCCAATATAACAGGAAAATATCAGGTTAATAACAAGAAGACACCCGACGTGAAGAAGAAGATAGAACCACAGAGGGAATATTCGTGGAAAAAACAGTTCAAACCAGGTCAAAATCCGAACACATTTACCATAACGAAGAATAATTCAACGAGTCAGGGTAAAAAGTTAAGAAAGAACAATGACCCAACAATCAATAGAAATGAAGGTTCTTCAATGGACTCGTTTTATATTCCAGGAAGATCCAGTACTTCAGGAAATTATCCAGAGATGGAAAAATCAACTGGGGTCCTTAAGTTAGTGAGAGAATACTATAAAAAAACCTAAGATTGATCGCTAGAGTTGCTGTCGATTATATTATTTCTCTAGATGTTGTCTTTTATTATATAGGCCATTGTTAATTAAAAATATAATAACAAGTTTACTGTGATAAAGAGATTTCTTACAGGTTAGCTAATGGATAATTGCATGATTCAAATACGAGGAGTCAAATTAATTGACTAAATTACAAATATTATATTTTATAAATGAATGTTTATTATATATGCATCAGGAAGAAAAACCTATTTTTTATTTGAGCGCAATTTCTTTTCTCTTTCGTACTTATTTTTCTCTGCACCTTCCTCAGTGCTGATGGTGTTGTAGATATGAGCCATCTTGGCATGGTAGTCGGACGCCTCCTTCTTCTTCTCATCAATTCTTTGTCTGGCCTCAAATCTGGTATCCTTACGAAGTTCCTTCATAGTGAACTTACGTTCCTTCTTTATCTGAGCCTTCATCTTGTTGATTTCATTTCTAGTAACATCTGGATCATAAGATTTCTTGTCTGGGTTGAAGTTTTCTTCGAATTTAGGAGCATGTGAAGGAATAGCCAAAGGTTTGTGATTCTGCATAGACAATGGAATGTGTTCACTGAATTTTGCAAGTCTTTCGATTTTATCATTTATCACCTTCGACGCAGCTAGAGAAGGATATTTGACTGCAAGTTCAGATAACAGAGTCTTAATTGGTGAACTAATCTCGGGGAACGCACTCAGCTCCTTCCAGATATTTGAAGTAGCAGTTTCTAGAGAAGACAAGATGTTAAGTAATAGAGTCTTCTGGAGTTCAACATTTTTAGATTCAACGTTATTGAATATTTGGTGTAACCTTAATACTGTAGAATCTTCGGCAGTAAACTCAATATCATTTGGAAGGGAAAGCTTGTCCGAATCGATAGAACATATGGATGATGAGCCAGATAGTGTTGATAGAGACTTCTCAAAGAAATACAGCATTTCTGGTACGTACCGTTTCGATAACCTTTGGTACTTTAGGCATATCTGGGTCAATATAGCTCCGTAGGCTATCTTCTCAATTGTGTTATATCTCAATTGTTCTAAGATTTCACACATCAATAGAATGCAAGGTGTTGCAACAAGATGATACAAATCAGATGTTGAGAACATGGTACCAACAATGATGAAGAAAACCAAGTCACCCAATGACAGTCCTGTGTAATGGTGCTTTCTGAATCTGTCTTGAATTTCAGATATTATGTGTCTTGATTCCTCAGATAGAGATTGGTTGTACTTTTCAGAAAGGGTCTTTAATATACTAATTAAGCCATTAACAACAGGTTCATAGTCATCTATGAATTCAGTGTAATCCTGATTTGATATGAACATGATATGTCTCAATAATACAGCGGTTAGGGTACCTAATCTCTCCTTATTCCCTTCGGCAAGTTTTGGTTGATAAGTTTTGATTATCTTTCTGATAACTCTTGGGTGGTCCTTCAAAGCATACTTCTCCAAGGTTGATAACATCTCTTCGTGAGTCGATGGACATTTAATTGGCATTTTTCTAGTGAATGCTTTGCCCTCAGTGTCTGAGTTTTGGTCATCCCCCTCTTGCTCAAAAATGATATCATCATCTGAGTCTGCCATTCTCTCCTCTTCGTCTTCCTCGCCATTGTCAGACCAAAACCCATCGTCTAGATCCTCGACACCTCTTTCATCACCTTGTTCATCCTCGACCATACCCTGCATACGGTCAAGTCTCTGCTGCTCCAGTTTCTTCTTTTTCTCCTCGGCTTCCTTCTGTAATTCCTCTTCAGTCTTGGTTCTGTCAGCAGGTACTGCTCTTTGATCAGCATTTAGTTCTCTAAATTTGGTGTCATAGTTAATATCAACCTCAGATTTTGGCTGAATGCTCTTTGGCTTCGTCTGAGTGGGCATCAGAGCAGACATGACATCATCAAAGTCTTCATCTAACACATCGATCTTGTCTTCTAATTGAGCCTGCGTCTTTTGTCTTTCTTGTTTGTAAAACTTTGATTTCGCGATAACCTCCTTCATGACCTCCGCCTTTGTCTTCTTACGCGATGGCTGTGAGTTACCAAGAGCACTACCATCTTCAGCATCTTCATAAGGTGCACTTCTCTTACCGACCAAACCACTTTCCTCATCATCAAACTCATTATCACCGGCCAGTTCCACACCGCCGTGGGTCAGAGTCATACCAAATGCATTACTTCCGTCATCATCGTTATCGCCATACATGTTCTCATCATCCTCCAAATTGTAAAGACTCTTTTTGTTCTTGGATTGACTTTGTCTTTCTCTGGTGAAACGCTCCAGCATCTTCTCCTCTTCGGTCATATTCTTATCCCTCTCACCAAAACGTCTATCAACGACACCACCACGTCTGTTCTTTAGAAGTTTTCTAGCGTCATATGCTTGCAATCTTTGCTGCTCACCTACCTGCTTAGAAATTCCTGGTTTTCCAACAGCGACACGGTCCTTGGAAGTGCCGGCTTTGGTATCGATATCTCTCTTATTCTTAGTAGTCTTAACCTCAAAGGGGTTGAATTGTTCTCTGATCTTGGTGATCACCTTAGCCTTCTCCTCGCGGTCATAATCTCTAGCCTTTCTCTTGGTGTTTTTCAAGTTCTTTTTGACATTTGCCTGGCCTGTTAGACCATGCTCTTTTAAAGTCGCCTTTAGCTTTTTCAACTGAGATCCCGCCATAATATATCGGTAAGTAGCGATGTCTTCAGTGAGCTGTGTGCTTTCTTATGAATTGCGGTCTTTCAATACTGACTATTCGATAGTATATGTTACAGTAAAAAATCTTTTAAAATAAAAACAACTCGAGCATAGCAATTTCTAGATGAAATTGGTCTTCTTGCGATGAGCATCGCCCCGGTCCTCTCTCTCTGTGACCAAAAAATTTTTCAGTCCAAAGGCCAGACTCCCCGTTTGAAGTGATGCTTTGTACCAATTTCTAGGGTTTCCGAGGGAAAAAGTAGGGCTTGTGTTTCCGAACTTTTTGGACTTTTGGGTGGCAAAAAAGGCGTTAGCAGGATTCCAGATGGAAGGTTCGAAGGGGTTATAACAGGAGCAGTTACGAAGAGGTACTCTGTTCAGTAAACGTGTAATCATTTAGCATCTGTTGAATCAAGGTTAGAGTTGCAACTGTACTACACAGAAATATCCAGTCAAAATGTCGAGAGATGCGCCAATGAAAGCTGAGAAGGACTACAGCGAGATCCTCAAACAGGAATTCCCCAAGATCGATGCAATTGCTGTTAATGACTATGCTGCTGCCCTAGAACAGCTGTCTGTCCTTGAGAAGAAGGTTCGTCAGGCTGCCGACCTTGTGTCCTCTAAGGAAGTTCTAGGCAAGATTGTGGATTTGTTGGCTTCGAAGGGTAAATGGGACGAACTGGACGAACAGTTGGTACTGTTGTCAAAAAAGCACGGCCAGCTAAAATTGTCTATTCAATTCATGGTCCAAGAGATCATTAAGTTTCTAGACTCTGATTCGCAAATGGAATTGTCCGTAAGAATCAAGGCCATTGAGACTATTAGAACTGTTACAGAAAATAAGATATTCGTTGAGGTGGAGAGAGCCAGAGTTACCAAAGAACTGTGCCAGATTAAGAGAGACCAAAACAAGTTGAAGGAAGCATGTGAGGTTTTGTGCGAACTGCAGGTCGAGACTTATGGTTCAATGGAGATGTCGGAGAAGATTCAATTCATCCTTGAGCAGATGGAGCTCTCCATTCTGACTAATGAATTTTCGCAGGCTACTGTTCTATCAAGGAAGATTCTAAAGAAGACTTTGAACAATAAAAAGTATGAATCCTTAAAACTCGAGTACTACGAGTTGCTTATAAAGATTGGTCTGCACAAGAAAGAGTATCTTGAAATTGCCCAATACTATCAGGAAATTTACAATACCGAGACTATCAAGAACGACGAACCAAAGTGGAAGGATGTATTGACACACGTCATATACTTCCTGGTTCTTTCCCCATATGGAAATCTGCAGAATGATCTAATCCATAAAATTCAGCTAGATAACAACGTTAAGAAGTTAGAAGTTCAGGAGTCTCTTCTCCAGATATTCACCACTCAGGAACTCATGAGATGGCCAATAGTGAAGAGTACTTATGAGCCTGTACTCAACGCTGACACAGTCGCATTTACTGATGCTCACCCTGATCACTGGGAAGAACTGAAGAAGAGAGTTATCGAGCACAATTTGAGGGTTGTCTCTGAATACTACTCGAGAATCACCCTAGCCAGACTGAATGAACTGCTTGATCTGTCTGAGTCTCAAACCGAAACATATATTAGCAATTTGGTCAACCAAGGTATTATCTATGCCAAGGTAAATAGACCAGCCAAAATTGTCAACTTCGAGAAGCCAAAGGACTCCAGTGGACTGCTGAATGACTGGTCAAGAAATATCGATGATTTATTGGACAACATTGAGACCATTGGTCATCTAATCACAAAGGAAGAGATTATGCATGGCTTGAAGGCAAAATAAATACTGCGAAATATATAAATATCTTCAGAGAATAAAAATAAGATGCCTCAATTGTAGGTGAAAATTTCCATAATTGTGACGAATTATAAATCAAGATAGTAGGATTGTAAAGAAATGTGTACACCTATAATTACAGAACGAAAGAAATGGTTATATATAAAGAAGCATAGCGTATGGGCTCCTATTGACGTTATCAGGTGAGGCCGGTTGACCGCACGCAAGTTCTCTCTTTTTTTTTGTAAGGGGATGGGTATGCGCGCGACTCCTTTTAGGTACAATGTTCACATAAAATAACGTATACGAGCATTTTGACGTGAGATCGAGAGGTTATAATCGATCTGAAGAAAACAGAATAATCTTTCACCACGGGACGATTACCATTTGAGATAGTTCAATACTACACCGTGCAGTAGGTGTAGGTCATAAATTCAGAATATCCAGGAGCAGACCTGCTTAGACCTGCTTATACCCCCATCTTTCAGGCATCCTTCACGCTAAAATATCTGTTGCACCTATTATCCTATGATACTTAATCCAGCAACTCCAGAAATAAACGAACACTCTCAAACTGAGAGTGTAGAGTTCTGGAAATGTTTGGATGAAATTCTGCAATTAGATAATGAGAAATACAATGCGGACAGGCCTGCGGTTATCAACTCTAATCTGGTAAAATACTTGAAATTCACAACAGATTCATACAAAGAATATATTAATACAGATCGAGATTTGTATAGGATGGCACTAACCTTAGTAGAATCTTTGGTATTCTCTGATAACCTAAAATTTTGCATAAGTAAACTTCTGTCTATGTTAAACATTGATTTGCTTGATATGAATATGAAGTTCTTCATTTCCTACATTCTATTATTTGAAGCAAAGAGAAATTTACATTCCTTAGATATAATGATTAATTTTCAAGGGTTTGCTGTTTTTTACAATACGTTGTATACTCAATTTGCTTACCTGGAGAAATATAGTTTTGAAAACAGCTACCCGCGCCATAAAGATAATAATAAACCAGATCTCACCGACATGGATGTCAGTATAATTGACGAAATGAAACAAATTTCGACAGTACTAATGGATTTACTGTATCAAATTTTCAAATATTGTAAATGCACTATAGCTAATGTCCAAATTGTAGATGACTTTTTTGTTCATTTCTTAATGCATTCGGTTAGGTCAGATATTACTACGGACCTTTTTAGTGATTCAGAGTTTAAGGTCTTACTAGCACTAAATGAACAATATATTATGTTTGCCCAAGAATATAAAATTGAAAATAAGGTATTCAAGTTCGTACTGGATACATCTGCATCAAAGTCATTTACTGAGTTGTTATTATTAAAATTCAACAGATCTGCGGATCCCTCACTTCAGATTATGATGTGCAAAGTGCTGTATCTGATACTCACTACAACGAAAGATAATATTGCCATGAATTTCTTTTATTTAAATGATCTTAATGTTTTTGTTGATGTTCTGCTACGAGAACTGCAAAATATTTCTGAAAACCAAGAGACATTAAGAAATACTTTTTTGCGTGTTTTGTTGCCATTATTGAAAAATACTGAGCTGTCACATACCCATTACAGAAAAGATGATTTGACACAATTGTTACAATATCTTTCAACATCTGATAATTTCTGTTCTAGTGATAACATTACTAACGAGCAAAGAACAACAGTAAAGCTGGCCTTTAAAACATTAAACGAAGTCGACTGGTTACAATCACCACCACCGAATGATGATGACTCCGGCATGACAAGTAGATCGTCGAGTATTAGCATTAACGGTATGACATTCGTTAATACGTCAGAGAGGGAGAAGGGTTTGTACAACGTATCGACAAATGATAGTATTATTTCTATCGAATCGTTGGGTAAAAGGAAATCACGTCCTCCACCTCCACCTCCACCCTCAAGAAAAGCTGTTATTCCTAAACGTGTCGATGTAAATGGTTTTCTCATGGGTGTAAGATCGACTGACTAATTTATCCTCATTATTGTAATTCCACTATCAAGCCATATATATTGGCATATTTTTATACACACGATTCATGACTAGATATAATGCATATAATTTCTTTAAAAAGTAAGACACTGACCAGTGGTTTATAACAAGGATTCTGTCTTCAATATTTCATGCTGTTGGATAAGAGGCACACCCATTCACTAGATGGAGACTGGTATTATTAGGTATAGACTACATCTGAGTATAACACGCTGCATCAAAGGTTCCTTTAGCCAATTTATTATGAAATTTAACACGGGACTACGTTTTATCCAGGGGTAGCACAATGTCAGTAGGCGTAATGCCTGCTCTTTTTAAGCATTTTTCCATCAACACTTGATTGTTACAACTTCTTGCGCACAGATATGAAAGAGCATACGCATCTGCTTTATAGAATACATCTGCACGTGAACAATCATTGCCATAAAAAGAGTTTGAAAGAAGACGGTGAATGTCCCTGTTTTCTAGTGATTTGTTTTTTAATCTTTCTAATTCATCATCATCCTTCGTTATGGCACAGATGAGTGATAGCCTATCGATATCTCCCAGTTGATCCAACGCCTTTTTAGCCACGCTCATATCACCTATTTCAATAGCATATATTGACAAAGCATTCCACACATTTTTCATGTTGATATATTTTGCCTGTTTGTATGCATTGACTATGTCGTTTGACTTTAGGAAAAGATTAAACTTTGAAATTTTATCCGTTGTAAATTGTACAGCAATGTGTGGGTATCCAGCATCACTTGTATATTGAACTATGGAGCGGCCAACTAAGGTTGATTCCCTTATAAATTTACCAATTTGCAAATTATCTCCATTTGTCAAAGCCTTCTTGAGCAAGCATTCGTCTACATTGATTGTAATACATGTTGTCTGGGCTAATTTATTAATATACCACAAGAGGTTCCCATTGACTGCAATTATGTATGTTACCTCATTTATTGATTTGATTGAGCCGCTGTCACCGTTAAGTAAAGAGAAAAGAATGTGATATGGAGTTGAAAAGAATAAAATGTTGTTTTTATCCCATTGTGCCGTTTTGATCTTTTCTGTTGAGGCTATGGATGAAACATAATCAAATTCATCAGTAAGAATTACTATAGAATTTTTGCATAATATTGCAATGTATTTTTTGTCCTCTGTTACACTAATATCTTGCGCGTGGGTTAGTTCATCGTATTTATTAATAGCGCCATTTGTTAAGTTTATTAAAATGAGTTTTCTTCTATCGAGTAAAATTATATTCTCACAGTCCAATTTGTGTATTCTTATTGGGTTAATTTCTTTTGATATGGGAATGGAAGATTGTACTTGGTTATCAGAAGTTAGAACAGACAGTTTATTTGACTCTTTGTGATAACAAACATATCTATCGTTATCCAAGAACGTCGTTAGGTCCCCCTGAAAAGAATAGAAATTATTTGGTTCCACAGCTCCTGTTGCAATTTTTGGGAGGTTGATTAGGAATATATTTCCTTTGCCTGGATTTACCAGTAGTTTGTGACTAAAGGGGTTATATGAAATCTGACGTAAGTCCCTACCCTTTTCGATTAACATTTTCAATGATATGTAAGGCAAAGATACAGGTCCCCCTTGTGTTTGTGTCTGTATTTGATTTGACTTATTAACAAAAATCAGAGTGTTTCCTTCATGCCAATAACACGGTCTATCTTTATTGCATTTTATAAGAACTATCTCGCGGTTTGTTACAACGCTCACTATATTTTTACCAGGTAGGGTAGCCATGTGCCAAAATATTGTCCTTTGTCGAGTATACTTTTTAGTAAACTTAGTATCCAAGGGGTCAGATATTAATAATTTACTGTCCCTTGCCGTTGAAAGAATCAAATTTAGCGTTGGGTGGAACTCAACGCATGTAACTGGAGCAGAATGTCCAGAAAATAACCGATCAGGAGTAACGGATGTGTTAGAATATTTCCATGTTCTGACAGTTTGGTCGTCACTTCCCGATATTATTAGGTTTTGCTTGGGGTGGAAATTAACCCAGTTTATTGCCCCGGTGTGCCCTTCCAGTGCAAATAGAGGTTGTGCATCACTGAACGGATTTGATTCAAGAAACTGATGTTTTATGGCAGAACCGTCCGTTGATTCCGTCTGTTTTACGTTCTTTCCACCTTTTAGGAATGATAAATCCCAGATATAAGCAGTGCAATCAGAGGAACTAGAGACTGCCAGATTCTTAGTGGGATGGAAGTTTGCGCATAATACATAATCCCCGTGTGCAAGCAAACAGGCAATTTCACGCTGAGATTGCCAATTCCATATCCGTACACTCTGGTCATCGGAGGCTGATATAATCCATGGTTCAGTACTATGGAAGAATGCTGTCCTTACTATATCGTTATGTCCACTCAGCACACTTTCTATGTTAGCATGTGTCGCGTGCACTCGCCATATTTTAACGAGCCCATCATCTCCGGATGATATACATATTGATCTAGTTGGGTGGAATTGAACACATCGTGTGGCACCATTATGGCCTATCCATGAGTGCAATATCGTTTTGCACCTATAATCAAAGAGTTCAATTGTTCCATCTCCTTTTCCGATGAGTAGCCAAGGTCTATTTTGGTGGAGCGATGTAACCAGAGGTTGTACCGTTGGAAAATGGGCCTTTGTATACACTTTCATGATACATGGAGGAATATCAGTATATACTTAAAGGGAGCGGCTGGTTTCGTTTGGAACCCCCTCTTATTGGAGTGCTCAGTTTTAACGAGAAGATCTTCCACGTTGGTTCGTATAATAAATTTTAGAAAAATGACATTTAGTATATAAAAATGGTGATTTTAATGTTTTGAAAATGCTAATGCCAGAGGCACTGTTCAACCGACCAATTACAAATCAGAATGTAGAATCTCTCAAATCTTTGAACGAATTAAGGAAAACGAGGTCACATCGCATTCGTTTGTGCGTATCGCATCTTACAAATTGCATATATACAGTGTTGTTTACGTAGATTGTGTGCCCAGGGTCATGAATTAACGGACAACAGAACAGGTGTCCTCGTCAAATTGTAACAGACCATTGGCCTCCTTTAGTTTTCCCTGCAGCAGGATCAACAGATTGTACAGCATTGAGAGAATAGGAGTTGGGACATTATGTTGCCTAGCTACTTTAATTGGGTTCCCTAAAATAATCTCCAGCTCCATTAGTTGTCCCTTTTGAGAGTCAACACACATCGATGGAGTGAACATGAGGTTCCTGCTGATATCAGTGAAGAAATCGATAGAAGCAGGGTCTAGCACAATACCCTCTGAGGCTGCAATTGCGACTACTTCACGCATGGCAGGTTTGATAATCTCAAACTCAGTCGATGAGTGACCCTCCGCGGCACCGGCGCCAAACTGTAGAGCTCTTGGGACATCCAAACCAATTAGAGCTGTCGTGGTGTTAATAGCAGCGTTGTACAGAAGCTTGTTCCAGCGTGAGTGGCGTACACGTGGGTCCACTTCGCAGTGGTTCTTTCCTTCGTTGTGATACATGGCAACATAAGTCTCTGCGGCCTTGCGAGCGCGCTCATCTTCCTGTTGGAACGCACCCACAAACAGCTTCTCGCTACCGATATGGGAGATACGGCCCTTGCCCACTTTAGTGGAGCCTAGAAACTCTATACCGGACAGTATGGTATAGTTGAATTTCTCCTGGGGGAACTCAGCCAGTAAAGGTTTTTCGATGTCGATACCATTCTGGATCAGCAGTATGTGAGACGTGCGAGAGGCATCGGTAGATTGATTGGCCAACAGTAATGGTCTCACAATATTCTCAACACGCGAGTGTTCTGGTCCGTCTGGGATATTCTTGGTCGTAATGACAATGTAATCGAAGAACGTCCCAGTCTTGGCGGCATCCTCTACAGTCCGAAACAGGTGGTGTGGTTTCCAATTCTCTTGCACACCATAATCGCAGGAGTCAATGTAGTATCCTTCCTCACTAACATGATCGTAGTCAGATCTCACAACTAAAGATACATCAGCAATACCGTGAGTGTAGAGGGAGAGGGCAGCGACTACACCGACGCCACCGGCGCCGACAACGATAACACTTGGACTCTTAGATTCAGACATAACTGTGTATTATTTTATTTTTTTTGGTAAATGGAGCTGTAGGCTTGCTTTGATTATGATAAACAATACTTATTCCTCTAGTCAATCCCCGTACCATTGTATATATATTTTGAAACTTCCAAGATCTATCGAGTAGATCGTGGTATATATACACTCCTAGAGCCGTAACTCTTCGAGCCGTAAATTTCCATGTAGCCGGTAACGGTCCTATCAACTAAATAATAGAGGACCAGTTCCAGAGAAACAGCCGTAGAGACCCACTTTGACTCACAATCCAAGGTCAGAACGGCGGTTGACTGCTGTTCCTGATAGCAATTATGGGGCCATGAATTTGCCCCTGCGTGAACACAGAAGTAGTGCACCACTTGAAACGGTTTGGACACCCTTGGAATACTGGTGGTGGGTGTCAATGATATTTGGAGATGGAGCATCTCACAAAATTGGAATTATCACGTGATTAAATCCAGATCACGTGCTGCCTGAAATTTTTTTTTTTTGGAGGGCGCGCTGGGTGGCGTCAACGACCAAGAGAATATCTTGAATAAACCTTCAAGAATACCGATTTGGATGTTAATGTCAATTGGATAGAAGGTTTGGGATTGCATTTAAAGGTTAGTACCACATCGCCTTATAGAAACTCTACGTCACAATGTCTCAAGCTGCCCCTGCTGCTGCGAGACCATCTAATGCTACGTTTAAGAACAAGGAGAAGCCTCAAGAGGTTCGTCGTGCTAACATCATCGCCGCCCGTGCGGTTGCAGATGCTATCCGTACCTCTCTAGGTCCAAAGGGTATGGACAAGATGATTAAGACTGCACGTGGTGAGGTTGTTATCTCCAACGATGGTCATACTATCTTGCGTGAGATGGCTATTCTCCACCCAGTCGCCCGCATGCTTGTTGAGGTTGCCGCTGCACAGGATGCCGAAGCTGGTGACGGTACCACATCCGTTGTTATCCTAACAGGTGCGTTACTAGCTGCCGCCGATAGACTGTTGAACAAGGGTATCCATCCAACCATCATTGCAGAGTCCTTCCAACGTGCTGCGGCGCGTTCGGTCGCTATCCTGCGTGAGATCTCTCATCCAGTCTCTCTGGACGACAGGGAAGCTCTCATCCGTGCTACAACTACATCTCTGAGTTCCAAGATTGTTTCTCAGTACTCTCAATTCCTTGCGCCATTGACAGTTGATGCTGTACTAAGTGTCGCTGATTCAGAATCTACTAACGTTGATCTATCCGATATCCGTTTGATCAAGAAGGTCGGTGGTACCATTGATGATACTGAGATGGTTCACGGTGTCGTGCTAGCTCAAAACGTTGTCAAGAGTGCTGGTGGTCCAGCCCGCAAGGAGAAGGCCCGTATCGGTCTGGTCCAGTTCCAAATCTCTCCTCCAAAGCCGGACACCGAGAATAACATTGTTGTTAACGACTACAGACAGATGGACAAGATCCTGAAGGAAGAGCGTGCATACTTGCTAAACATCTGTAAGAAGATCAAAAAGGCCAAATGTAATGTTCTGCTGATCCAGAAATCTATTCTAAGAGATGCCGTCAACGAGCTAGCCCTACACTTCCTTGCCAAGCTGGGTATCCTGGTTGTAAGAGACGTCGAGCGTGAAGAGGTTGAATTCATCGCAAAGAGTCTTGGTTGCAAACCAATCTCTGACGTTGAATTGTTCACAGAAGACAGACTGGGATCTGCCGACCTGGTTGAGGAGGTCGACTCGGATGGTTCTAAGATTGTCAAAATTACAGGTATTAAGAACACAGACGCCAAGCCAACTATTTCTGTGGTTGTACGTGGTGCCAACAATATGATCCTGGATGAGACTGAACGTTCTCTGCACGACGCCCTTTGTGTCGTTCGTTGCCTGGTCAAAGAGCGTGGTCTAATTGCTGGTGGTGGTGCCCCAGAGATTGAGATATCTCGCAGACTTGCCAAGGAGGCTCACGAACTAAGTGGTGTCGAGTCCTTTGTCTGGACTGAATTCGCTGAGGCCCTAGAGGTTATCCCAACGACGCTGGCTGAAAATGCCGGTCTTAACAGCATCAAGGTAGTTACCGAGTTGCGCTCGAGACACGAGAGTGGGGAGGTCAACGATGGTATCTCGGTCAGAAGATCTGGTACAACTAACACTTATGACGAACACATCCTGCAACCAGTCCTTGTTAGTACCAGCGCAATCACCCTTGCATCTGAGTGTGTCAAGTCTATCCTACGTATTGATGACATCACCTTCAGCCGTTAAAACCAATGAAATCCTAAGTAAAATAGAGAAATCAAACAAGGCTTTTTGTAAACGTCTTCTCATTGGCCGTCTCATTATAATTAATATCACTGTGTATAGTAGTAATCAAACACATAACCTTTCATAAAGAAACACGCAAGAAGAATCGTGGTGAATTTACAATGAACAACGCATTACTAATGGAGTCATACCTTTATAATTTTTTTTTTTTTTTCATATTGGAACTATATTGGAATCATGGTTTGATGATTCCAATTGGCGGCAGTACTCAACGTTATTTTTCAATCAATGCAAACTATTGAGTCGGATAAAAATAAGAAGCTCGAAGCATGTCTTCACATGCAAGGATGAGTAATAAGAGACTGCAGTAGAACAATTTCCTTTGGAAGCATTTCGGAATCTGTTCTTTTTTCTGAATTGATATATGTATATAAGAAGGTCATTGATCGGGTATTTGTCCAATATTATTACTTTACTCAACGAAATCTTTTAGAATCCTCGGCACCCTGTCAACATCAAATTGGTTACGCCTGTCAAGACAAATCCGCTCAATCAATACGTACGCAATGAATGTTCTGGTATATAACGGTCCTGGTACAACACCTGGGTCTGTTAAACACACGGTTGAAACACTTCGTTATCTTCTAGAGCCGCATTACGCTGTCAGTACAGTCTCTGCTAAGGTACTGAAGCAGGAACCATGGCAGACAAAGACCACCGCCCTCGTTTTTCCAGGTGGTGCAGACTTACCTTATGTTAAGGAATGCAAAGCAGTTATTCCAGCCATTAAAGACTTTGTCGCAAAACAGGGCGGAAAGTTCATAGGATTTTGCGCCGGTGGTTACTTTGGTTCCAGCCGTGTAGAGTTTTGTCAGGGAGATCTAACTATGGAGGTGACTGGGAATAGGGACTTGCAATTCTTTCCTGGTATTGCCAGAGGTCCAGCGTATAAAGGGTTTAAATATAAAAGTGAAGCTGGTGCAAAAGCTGCATTACTAACTCTTGGAAATGGTACTCAATTCCATAGTTACTATAACGGAGGTTCCGTATTTGTGGATGCCGACAGTTACGATAATGTCAAAGTACTAGCACATTACTCTGAGGCCACGGATGTTGCATACTCAGACCTTGATCCAGGCATGGTAAAACCTGCCGCAGTTGTTCTGTGCACCGTCGGGCATGGCAATGTCCTCCTTACAGGGCCTCACCCAGAGTTTATTCCGAAGGTCCTAGAAAGGGCTCATGATGATGAGTTTCCCCCTGGAGTACTTACAAAACTCAAGCAGGATGATTCAAAAAGAATTGAATTCATGCATTATATCCTAGAAAGGGCAGGATTTAAAACGAGGAAGGATTATACAGAATACAGAGCACCTACTTTGACACCAATTATTATGACCACCCGCGATCATACTAGAAGCAGATACACTGAGTTCCTGGAAAACATAAAACATAATGCGGATTGTGTGGTAGATGGTAATCATTTAGAATTTAAGACAGAGGATGATACATTCCTTTTGTATGAGGGGTATAATGGATCATACGCCTCAGCAACTTCTCCACTTGATACTGAGGATCCTGAAGCATCCATTAAGACTATTGTCATGGCTGCAAAGGACGAAGAATTCCCGCAGGATCAGATTACATCCAACTTCAACTTCAAAGAATACTTTGCATTCCTAAAAGAACAGAATACTGTTGGTTCACTATTGCTATACAGTGAAGTTGTAACATCGACAAGCACTTTACTCAATGCAAACAGAACTTTGCTAAACTCTCTACCAGAGAATTCTGTACTTTTCGTTGGAGATGTACAGCTATCTGGAAGAGGTAGGGGTGGTAATACCTGGGTAAATCCAAAAGGTGTCTGTGCCTCTACTGCAGTAATATCACTTCCCTTGATCTCACCTTTGACCCATCAAAATACACCAATTGCATTTGTCCAATATTTGGCTATGTTGGCCTACTGCAAAGCAATCTCATCCTATAGTCCGGGATTTGAAGATTTACCTGTTCGGATTAAGTGGCCAAATGACTTATACATCATGAGTCCAGATTATTATTATTCCAACAATCTGAAATTATGCGGGAACGATTTTAATCACAGTCAAGTTCCGCTTTCGGATATTGAACCTGCATACCTGAAGGTGGCCGGTCTACTGATCAATACACATGTGTTTGGAGATAAATATACGCTCCTTCTTGGATGTGGTTTAAACATCAGCAATAACGGTCCTACTTCCTCTCTAAACCAATGGGTTGATATTCTTAATGATGAAAGAAGAAAACAAGGGAAACCTGATCTCGCACATATTGAGAAAGAAAAATTATTGGCCATTTACATGAACAATTTGGAGGCCATTATGCACACTTTTGTTAATAGAGGTGTTCAGTATCTACTGCCAGAATATTATAAATTCTGGTTACATTCAAATCAGATTGTTAGGTTGACGGAGCATGCCAATACAAGGGCAATGATTACAGGTATTACTAGTGATTATGGGTTATTGGTTGCAAAGGAACTGGAACCTGGGAGTGATTATAGATACACAGGATCAACTTTCCACCTACAGCCCGATGGTAATACATTTGATATATTCAAAGGTCTCATAGCCAAAAAGGCCTAGTCGAATTTGAAGGTCTCTCTCCACAAATAGTCAATTATGTCAATTCCTTGTTGGCCGTAACTGTTTTCATACATCCCTAATAACACATGGGGAGCGGTGAATGTGGTCGTGTAGTATCCATAATATTTACTTTAATATTGTTATTATTTATTTCTTTTTTTAAATATATATATATTTTTTATGAAACTACTTGATTCGTTATTATTAACCTATGATACAACCGGTACACTTATTATACATTAACCAAATATGAAGAAAAAGGAACTTGCAAAACAACTTGAATGTTACCATTTTAACTACAAGTGTTTTATTCATCTTCTTTCTTAACCTCGTCTTCTTCCTTTGGTGATTGGGAAGCAGATTGAGGGCTATAGCTAGGTGATCCTGGTGAGTACGATCCATTGTTTGGACTGTAGCTTGGTGACGTTGGACTGTAACTTGGCGACGTTGGAGAGTATGATGGTGATGTTGGGGAGTATGAAGGAGAAGTTGGCGAGTAAGATGGGGAAGTAGGAGAGTATGATGGGGAAGTAGGAGAGTATGATGGAGAAGTAGGAGAGTATGAAGGAGAAGTTGGGGAGTAAGATGGAGAGGTTGGAGAGTATGATGGAGAAGTTGGAGAGTATGATGGAGAAGTTGGGGAGTATGATGGGGATGTAGGAGAGTAAGATGGGGAGGTTGGTGAGTATGATGGAGAAGTTGGTGAGTATGATGGAGAAGTTGGGCTGTAGCTTGGAGAAGTTGGTGAGTAAGATGGGGAAGTAGGAGAGTAAGATGGAGAGGTTGGTGAATAAGATGGTGAGGTTGGCGAATATGATGGGGAAGTTGGCGAGTAACCTGGCGAAGTTGGAGAGAAGCCAGGTGAAGAAACGCCACCAAATCCTGGAGATGCAGGTGTATTACCGTAAGCGCTGAAAGGAGAGGTTGCATTACCGTAATCAGCACCACCATAAGCAGTGAATCCACCAGCCATTGCATCAGAAGAACCAGCATCCACCAAAGGAGAGAACATTAACTCATCCTTGACATCTATTTCAGCATTGGCTAATCCACTATCGTTAGCATATGGTGTAGCCGCTCCGTCTTCAATTTCACTGACCTTCTGCTCTGGCATATACTTAACCAGGGACTCTTCATCGATCATAACATCGAATGCACCTGTACCAATTGGAGCCATCTGTCCCAATAGTACATTCTCGGATACACCACGACAGTCATCTAGTTCAGCTGAAGCACCAGCCTCGAATAGAATCTCAACAGTTTCTTCGAAAGAACATCTCATTAATGCACCAGTGTTCGTTCTGTTGAAACCGTGACGAGTAATCGAGGTCAAAACACCTTGGGTGGTCATTACATCGACCAGTAGGGCCATGTGACGGTAATTGACATAAGAACCATCAGATGCAATAACGTTGTAAACCTCCCTATATAGGGCAGCACGGCCAGCCTCGATACCAAGAACCTCGGTAATGTCAATAAAGGAATTGGTATAAATTCTAGAGGCGTCGATGCCTGGTACAGTCATTACCTCAGAGAGGTTAACACCATCTGTCTCCAGAACCCATTCTGGAACCTTCTGGTATTCACCAGTTTCGCTTGGGAGTTTACGGTCGTATTTCATCATAACTACACGCTCGATGTTCTCAACACCACGAAGAGTAATATTTTGAAGCATTGTATTCTCAATCTTCTTCAGCATGTGGTCTTCTTCTGCCTCTGTTTCGGCGTCCAAACTCTTTGGACGAACGACACGACAACGAATAATCAGTTTCTCAGCATTATCTTCAGACCAGATAACAAACAAGTCATTCTTGAATGTTTCCTTAATTCTCTCACCAACTTGGGCCATTGTTAGGTCCTTATCATTCATGGCAGCACGGTCCAACTCTAGACGTAGCAACCATGGAGATTGCTGATCTAGGGATGACTCGGTGTCTTCGTCTAACAATGAGAAATGTAATTGAATAATTTCTTCATCATCCTCAATGACAGTCGCACGTGGATCTGGATCGTAGTAAATCTCGGACGCAACTGTAACGTTCTTTAGAGTGGTGTGTTCAATTGCAGATCTGATGAACTTAGCCTTCTCCTGGTCAGCGGCATGCTCTTCATCTAAGTAAACAGTTAAGTTAGGTGTCTTCATATTCTTAGCAACATTTAAAATTTCCTTTAAACGAGGGACACCGGAAGTAACCTTCTTAGAGGCAACACCAGCGAAATGGAATGTATTCAAAGTCATTTGGGTAGCTGGCTCACCGATGGATTGGGCAGCTAAGACACCAACCATTTCACCAGGGTGCACAACAGAACGAAGGAATTGAGCCTCGATGTTATTCACAACCCATTCAAAGGCCTCAGCGGTCAGTTTGTACTCCTGTAAAACTCTGCGGACAGCTAGACGGGATCTAACTAGGCAACAAAACAAAGTGATAGCATCTTGTTGGGCCTTCTTGATCAGGTCGTTGGAACCACGCAGAACCAGTAGCTTTGTTTGTAGCTCACTGACTCTTGAAATGATATCACGAATAGTTAGATCAGAAGGTTTGGAATGATCAATTTTGAATGTCTGTTGAGCATTTTGAATAATACGCCTAATGTTCACAGGTAGCGGCCAGTTAGTCTCACCGTCAATGAAGACTGTTCTCAGGAAAGCACGATCCTCAACCAACTGCTTGTATTCCTCGTCGAGCAAAGATTGTAGCTTGAAATCACCAGTGATTTCAGAACCAGATTCCAAGAGCGATGGGTCGAGAGAATTGGTTGGGTTTAGAAGATCGATTCTGTATCTTTTCTCAAAGGCAGCATCAGAGCCACCAATGGTGTCAATAGACTGCTTCTCAATGTGAGCGGCATCGATACCGTCCTCACCGTATACAAATTGGATAACGTTACCAAGAGAATTTCTGGTGGTACTATCATAGTGCACCATAATATCCTCTAGGGCCTTTACTAGACGACGCTGGATGTAACCAGTCTCTGCAGTCTTGACGGCAGTATCAATTAGACCCTCACGACCACCCATAGCGTGGAAGAAGAACTCTTGTGGAGTTAAACCTCTCAGGTATGAATTCTCCACAAAACCCTTTGATTCAGGTGAGTAATCATCCTTTGAGAAATGAGGCAATGTTCTATCAACAAAACCATAACCAATACGTTTACCTTCAACAGATTGCTGACCAACACATGCAGACATCTGTGCAATATTAATGAAAGAACCCTTAGAACCAGAGACTACCATCTGTTTAACGAAGTTCAAGTCATTCAAATTAACCTCGGCTAGACGACCGGCTCTATCTCTGGCCTCGTTTAGGAAACGAACGACGTTATCCTCAAAGGACTCTCTGATAGTCATACCGTGCTTGGCAGTTAGAAGGTTTGCTTGTGCCTCCTTGGTAACTTCCTCGACCTTTCTCTTTGCCTCAGCAATTGTTTCAGTAATTTCCTTGATAGTCTCACCATCAGCAATAGTGTCACCGATACCAGTTGAGAAACCGTTATGTAATAGCCAAAAGTTGACAACCTTTTGGATGTTACTGAATAATCTGGCACAGACTGTTGGGCCCTTTTCTCTGGTAACAACATGAATCAGACCACCATTGGAAGAACCAACAGTTTTCTTGTCAACAACACCATATATAATCTGACCGTCGATAATCAACATACCATTATCTTTTGGAGATAGTAAGGTAGTTCCCTCATCGAAACGTTGCAAGTGAATACCCTTAGGAATGGCAGCTGACAGAATCTGCTTACCAGTCCACAGGGGTTTTGGCTTGATGATAGCTGGAGGTGGAATGATACCATCCCAGTCTGGAACCCAGTAGAGCATGTTCAATACGTGATCAAACTCCAGGAATGTGTCTCTCAGGGTTAGAATACGAATACCACACAAGGTATCTTGCACAATACCCATACAAGGTTTGTTGGATTGAGGAGATACAATCTGTAGAGGAACGGCACATAGTTGAGAAAGTTCTGCTCTGGTTTCCTCAGATTGAGGAACATGTAAATTCATTTCGTCACCATCAAAATCAGCATTGTATGGAGAGGTGACGGACAAGTTCAATCTGAAAGTGGAATATGGGACAACCTTCACTCTGTGAGCCATCATGGACATTTTGTGAAGAGATGGTTGACGGTTGAACAGGACAGAATCATTATCAACAATGTGACGCTCAACCTTCCAACCGTACTGAAGCTGGATATCACCAGCTCTCTTACTGTAACGTAAATCAATACGATCTCCATTGTCACGGATGACATACTTGGCACCTGGGTGTTCGTTTGGACCATTACGTACCAACTGGGTCAGATAATCAATGTTATATGGAGTGACGACTTCAGGGTAGGTCAGTGTTCTAGCAATAGATCTTGGGACACCGACCTGATCCAATTCCAGATTTGGGTCACCCGAAATGACAGTTCTAGCAGAAAAGTCAACACGCTTACCCATAAGGTTACCTCTAATACGGCCTTCTTTACCCTTCAGACGGGAACGAATAGACTTAACAGGACGTCCAGATTTCTGAAGTGCTTGTGGTTGACCAGCGATGTCATTATCCATATAGGTGGCAATGTGAAACTGCAATAAACTCTCAGCCTCCTCGATTGCGTGGTGTGGTGCACCATTGTGCTCTAGAGTCTCCAGACTAATATTGGCTTTTAGAATATCGGCTAGTTTAAAGGTTAAATCATCCTCACCTCTTTGGGATTCATTGAATGAAATAGATGGACGCACAGGTGGTGGAGGAACAGGAAGAACGGTTAGGATCATCCACTCTGGACGAGAGAATTCCTCATTAAAGCCGAGCTTGGTAGAATCTTCAGGGGAAATGTGCTTGAATATATTCAGAATTTCTTCGACGCTCAGGACTCTCTGTTCTGGCTCATCATTGTCATTTGCGCTCTTTTCCTTCTTCCAAGTACCAACCAGCTTTAGACCATCCTTACGGACAGTAGGCTGTATATTACCACAACCACCTCTTGGTACAAGCTTTGTTGGATCATCTTCAGATGGGACATCGGTCTCACAAACCATCTTGGTTTTAGATATACTCCAGATGGTGTTGAACCTCTTCTTAGAGTCTTTGATGCTTAAAGCCTGGCGCATTTGTTCGTTATGCTCATCAAGTAGCAGATTACCACAGTGCATGCAAACACACTCGCAGACCTTCTTAATTTTGGTGATGAAACCAATATGAAAGACAGGCTTAGCAAGATCAATATGACCGAAATGGCCTGGACACTCGTTCATTCCCTCCTGGCATGTTTGACACTTTAGATTACGGTCGATTGAACCAAGTCTAGGGTCATTCAGACCACCGATCTTTGCTCTAGTCTGAGTCTCGTCCATAGTCTCGGGGAACTTAATCTTAGCCACACTAATAGCACGGACTTCCTCTGGTGAAAATAGTCCAAATTGGACCTCTTTAATTGTGCGAAGTGGAGCACTTGAATATTGTTGACCCACCATATTATTTTTTTATTGGATGTTTTATCTTAATTTTATGTTATTTTTACAGGGGTGTATCTCTGGTTCTAATATAGGTGCTGTTTTTTTTTTGATTTTTATGATATGATAATAGGATGAAAAAAAAATGAAATGCTCTTTGTACAGTTTAACACTCTAATTAGTTACTATGCACTAAAATTATTATCTTTTGACTAATTTTAGCGACAGTGTCTTAAGCAGAAGTTATTCGTGTTTATAGATTACTGGATTCACAGGATGCTTGGATTACTTGAATATATTCTCTCCAAAATATTTCAATGGGATTGGAAACTGTGGGATAACAATATCTAACTTAGGTTTTCTCTGTTTTCAACAAAAGGGGATTACTACTATGTTTCTTTAGTAGTATATGAGTAGTGATAACAGAAAGTTTCAATTGAATGACACCTTGGAATTACTTCTAGATTAATTTATACTTTTTATTTATCTTAACCACTGGAATTCTATGAAAGGATTGTGCAAGATGCAACGCAACAATCTAGGGATGAACGGGAAAAGAGGGACAAAAAGGATATGACACTTAGTACTAAACAGATAAACGGATATGGGATTAACCAAAAGTTATATCTACTAGACTACGTTTTGTGGTGCTTGTCTTCTTTTATTGCAAACCCCTCTATAGTGCAACACTAATTTGCTTCTTTCAGCACTTTTTTTTCACCATTTACTCGTTGTTTACGCTCTCCCTCATTGCCACCGAAGTGAAAAAAAATTACAAATTTCGTCCACTTTCCCCCAGTTCCCAACCTCGTATTTAATGATATACAGTGCGGGTAACACTTGGATACACAGTTCTGGTGGTGATACGTATAGTAATATAATCCCAGACACACTTCGGTATTTCAGTTTAAAGTTCTTCAATGATATCTATATCATCTTTATTACTATGATTGTCTGAGTCCCCACTTTCATATTCGCTTCCAGAAGAGGAATCATCCCATATAGTGCCTTCGTTCTGGTCGGAAATGTCACCACCTTCTTTTGAATTTGGACCTCCTATATCACGATTTTCTTGTTCATTCATTGGCATTATGCTTTGAATACTGTTTTCGTATTTTGTATTGTATGAACTCTTCGGTACAGGTTCACACAACCCTCTCAAATGTCCATTATCTTGAATGATCTCTCCTGATGTCAAATCAATCATGTCACCGTTAGAATCGTCAATAGCTTCATACTTTGCAATAATATTTGCCCATACAGTCTTCATACTTTCATCGGCTTTTTTATGTCGTTCCATTACTTCATCATCTGTCAGTTTCGGTATGAGTGCATTTTCTTTTGACCGTATGTATATAATGTTCTTGGCACTTTTTTTCTTATTTTGATGTTGTAGGTTCTTATCTATTTGTTGTCCTAACTCTTCCCTTTTATCATGAACATCAGTCTTTTTAAGTAAGGATCGTAGGGCCCCGTGAAGTGATTTCAACGATTTATTGTGGTGTTTGTATATCTTGGTATGTTTTCTTGATTTCCGATGTTTATGTAAAGAATCTTTGCGCTCGGTCATGCTATTTATGTTGAGCCTTATATGCGTATTAGTTTGTATGGTCTTGGGTTAATTGGGTATATCTATCCTGTTAAAATTAGTGTTAGAGGGTCGTCATCTTGTTCGTAGTCACGTAAATATGGAACGCGCCAACAAAAAAAATATTTGTGAGTATATACAAGCGTCAAAGAAATATTAAAGGTGTAATTTTAAAGTGGAACAAATGAAACGGATAAAAAGGTGATTCGAATCAATTCAAAAACATATCACCGAGAGTGTTATTCCATTCAATTGTTTTATTGAAAATGACACGATTTACAGGGTCTTCACTTACTATCCCATAAGGTTGAAATAAAAATAGTTTTGGAAAATAAAGTAATGACGTCGTCAGCGATAGTAAGTGACGGTTCAAAATTTCTAGTGTATCTAGTCAATTGCGATTAATTAGGTTACAGGAATAAAGCTCATTTGTATGTTTTCTTTCTAGCATGAATAATCAACGAGCTTTCTGGGTTCTGCAAGGCACATTCTGACGAACAGCGAACAAAAACGTCTTCGAAGATTACGTGAATCGTTATTTCAAAAAAGAATTCAACTTTTAGGACTACACTTCAAGATAAATTTTTGGTTACACTTTGAAAAACAAGTGCTTACTCTGCAATTATGAAAAAAAAGAAAGAAGGATGCTTGAAATAAAACATAATTTAGTAGAACTATACAACCGTTATTCCACTGTTGTGAGTACTGCATGTGGATACGCGTCATGTTTTAACGCTGTTGCCATTGCGATTGGTTAATAACAAAGAACACAGATATTTTTGTTCCATTGTTTAACGTACCTGCTATGCCTTCCTTTAATTTCTTGATAAGGAAACAATGGTTTAGAGCATAAAATACGCGCGGAAATGAAAAATACGTCACTTTTTGGTAATACTAATTTTTTATCATGCTTCTGCCACCTCTCTGTCCGTACACAATTATGTAAGCAGGGAAATGACATTTTCCCATACTTCTGCATTAAATATGTGGGTATTCTGTATACACTGACAATGCATATCCTGTCCAAAGGAGGGGCCCCGCCCCATTGGGAGATATCTGTGTTATAGCTACCAACTGCATAAATGTATCCCTCTATTCGTATAATGCGGCAGAGGCGTACGTTAGGGTAATCGATTGTAGAAACCAGAAGGGCTACGGAATGACTGTGCCAATTCCTCTAACTCAGCATTTGGTACACGAATATGGGAGCAGTAGGTTGCCAGCGAAGCACCCACGAACTGCTAACCTCCATAATCGCTGGGTGGATATCTCTGTTCTTGAGATGGGCCATAAATATCTGAATGTAGGGTTCTTCTTACCCCTTCCGATGATGTTTGGCCTTCTTTCGGGAACCTAATTTCTCCTGTAGAACATCGCAAACAGAGCCCGACCAGTAATCTTGCCACCGTTTGACATCCGGGACCCTCTCTGTAAAAGATGGATTATCTCTGTCCTTCGCTTCTTTCTGTGTCCCGGCCTTCTTGACGTTTCCTTTCCTTTTCCCTCAATAGGTAATTAATTGTGGACATGCGTACACCCTGCGTTGTATTCTGAGGAGCGGGGTCTGTCATATCGTGCCGTTCCTGAGCGCGGCGGCGGGGTCTGCCATATCGTGCCGTTCCTGAGCGCGGCGGCGGGGCAGGCGCGGGTTCGGGTTCGGGTTCGGGCGAGCCCGCGATAGGAGACTGTGGAGCGCGATGAGGTTTGCAACCTACCGCTCTGAAGTACTGCACCCCAGGATGGAAGAATGTGGGAGGTTTCCTGGGTTTTGTTTCGTAGAAAGGGTGGTTGGGACACCGTCAGTAAAATGGTAGATCTTAGAGAGCGTATTGGAGAAAATACTAATGTTGAGAGGGTGTGTGTAGTTTGTAATATAACAAAAGCGACACGTTAGATTTGAGAATATTTTTCTTTTCTTTTTTTCTTACATACACCAGTTGCTAGATCCTCCATTTAAGCGGAATAGCTTAGTTATAAAATTCCCCGAACAAACGGAACAGAAATAGGCAGTGATAAGGTTTATGTTCACTTTGAGTGTGGAAGTTTTGTAATTTGGCGAATAACATTTAAAAATAAGCATAACGTGACTTGCGAGAACGAACAGCAGATCCTACGTCAATCTACTTAGCAATGCGGAAAGTAACGCGAGGTGTTTCTGGAGGGTCCACGGTTGGTGATGCTGTGAAAACTTTCATACCGTCGTTTATGAGAAACAGGCGACATAAAGATGCCAAGGAAAGGCAGAGCGACATTTACGAGAATGGCCAACAAGATTCTAACATGCGGCCAGACGGTGGGACTTATTCCCTGTCTTCTTCGAATATAGACAATGTGGATATTCTCCCGGGAACCCAGGATGATTTCACTGATGATTCATATGTTCAGAGACTAGCAACTCCTTTGCCACTAAGGTCTACTATTATGTCATCCTTAGTGGGTGTATTTGTTGCCGTCGGCGGCTTTCTGTATGGGTATGATACAGGTCTAATAAATACCCTCACTGATATGAGATATGTTAAGTCGCATATAGCGCCCGATCATATTCAGTTCACTGCAGAGCAAACTGCCATTCTAGTTTCGTTCCTTTCATTGGGGACATTCTTTGGTGCGCTGGCCGCACCTTGGATTTCTGATAGGTACGGGAGAAAACCAACTATAATATTTAGTACTGCTATCATATTTGGGGTGGGTAATTCATTGCAGGTTGGGGCCAACCATTTACCACTGTTGGTAGTGGGACGAGTCATTTCTGGGATAAGTATTGGTATTACATCGGCTGTAGTACCATTATATCAGGCTGAAGCTGCCCAGAAGCACCTGCGGGGCGCTATCATATCAACGTATCAGTTTGCAATCACAATTGGACTATTAGTCTCATGTGCTGTCGGGCAAGGAACACGGTCAAGGGATAGTCCGTCGTCTTATAGAATACCAATTGCCCTCCAGTATATCTGGTCCACTATCTTGGCAGTAGGCATGTGCTTTTTGCCAGAGAGCCCTCGTTACTACATTATAACGGACGAAATTAACAAAGCTGCAACGTCATTATCATTCCTTAGAGGAATACCAATTGAGGATCCACGGTTACTGGAGGAACTAGTTGAAATCAAGGCGACTTACGACTATGAGTCGTCGTTTGGTAAAGCGACCTTTCTAGACTGCTTTAGGTCGAGTGAGGTCAGACCCAAGCAGGTCTTGAGAATGGTAACAGGTATGGGAATTCAGATTATGCAACAATTCTCAGGTATCAATTTTATTTTCTATTACGGTGTAAACTTTTTTAGTTATACTGGTGTTCGGAACAATTACATGGT
>JAKTPZ010000263.1:0-59285 GCA_030579215.1 Maudiozyma pseudohumilis
TCAGCAGAGTAGTCGAAAACTTCTTCAGAGAGAAGCTTCAAGATAATCATATTGTTCTCACAAACGTTAACTGAGGAGGAAGAACTGCCGATCAGTTCTGGGATGAATTCTGGCCAATTCTCTGGCCATTCCTGTTTCAAAACTTGGACTAATGTTAGGTCAGATTTGTTAATGAGGTTTTTCTGGGTCTTAAAGGTCTCATCATCCTGGCACATCGTAATAATCATTCCCACGATGAAATTTCTGATACCAATTCTTTGTTCTGATGGTAGAAGCTTCCACTTCGTTGTAATTAGTTTGTCCAGAATAGATAAACCGATGAATTTTGCCTGTGGGTTCTTGGAGAATTGCAAAATCTGATCGGCCTTCTGCCATGCGTCTGGATACTCCTGGAACTTCGTCAGCACCTCCTGGGCTTGTTTCTGGTCGTTTCCTGAGCCTCTGTAGAATGTATCAACTACCTGGTCAAGTAGATTGATATCTAGCTCCTTGGAAAAGTCAAGAATGCCTTCCATTGTAATTATATGTTGTTTCTGTCTTTGGTAGTTATATCAATAAGTTGTTGGTAGAAACACTGTTCTGATAAAAAATTAGACGCTTTTTGTAAAAAAAAAAGCTTTAATAAAGTGTTGGTCTAAAGTAGTGATATTATAGGTGTTATGATCTCAATTCACCTTGTTTGATAGTCCTAAATTGCTCTTTCAGAGAAGGTAGAGAAGAAATCAAAACGTGGTTCTTTTTGTGGTAAGAGCACAATTCGGATTTGATTACGACTTTCAATTTACTTGATAATGTAACGCTAGGCGGATTATAAAGGAATTGATATAATCTATCTTATTCCCAAGTAAGTTCTTGATTATTGTTGCTGGCGTCTATTGATATGCCTTACTACTGAATATCACTATTACCTATATAAGTCCCAAACTGGCATCTCTGCAGAAAAAAATTACCCACCGCTATAAGGAATAGATTTTTTTTCCTCTTTCCTTAAATTTACATTTTCTCGGGTCGAGATTTTTGAAGTACCGTGAGGGTAACCACTAACCACAGGTTATTCTGGGAGTAGTTAGAAGATAACTTAGAGACCAAGCACGGCTTTAGAGTCGAATACTAAAGTGAGTATATATCGTTATATTTGTCATAAGATTTGAATGGTGAATTTTTCAAAGAAGAAACATTCTTCTTTAGTGTGCGAAGGTAATGACCTTGATAATTTTCAGTTTCTGGTTGTTAGAGTAGTAAAGTAAAATAAGCTGATTCTAACGTTTGTTTCGTAAATTGTAGATTGTGGAAACAAGGTGGTAAATAGTTATATTCTTTTTTTGTAATTTCTTCAGTTTTCTCATAATTTTGTTAATGACATAATAAAGTTATTTCTCTGAAATATCAGAAAGTTGCATTTCGCTTCCAAATTATAAACAAAAAATAAAAAGTGATATTGCAAGCGAACATTCTTTTGCCACATGACAATTATTCCCAAGACCACAACTGACACAAAATCAGCTGCACCATTCTACACAACGTAGCCATTGTTACCGATAGTTTCATTCTGTTGTCAGCAATCTTAATTTCATTGCCACGGTCTCAATGAGTACGTGAATAAGCGCTCCCAATCGCTCAAATGTTATCAATATAGGATGCTCTAGCCGTTCATTCCACATATAAAACATACGGGTATTTTTACGAGATCATATTAAGTACAAGTTTTTCATTTGTGAGAAGTACCGTGGTCATTTGCCATTGAACGCGCCACTCCAAGACAATATTAATGTAACGTCAAGTATGTTAACCACATACAAGGAATCACAAATAGGTCCGCGATTATGAGGGTTCTAATACAATATGCTGACCATATCACATTAATTGAGCATCAAAATTGACCTTAGCATCTATTAGAACGACATCCTAATGATCTCCAAAATTACCACGGATATACATGAGAATTCATGTCCTCTCAGAAAACACAATGGGAGTAATCATAATTCATCATTAAACACGATAATTGTCATTACCTATGTTTATGAAATCATGGAGAATGGCGCTATGAAAACAACATATCTACTTTATATCTGATGTGTTACACTTAACTACAAGAAAACCATACGTCATTTAGCTGCCAACATGCATTTTACCCACTGGAGCATCATCAACATTTCCAAAATTACAAGTGAGATAAGCCTCGAATGTCGTCATA
Source organism: Maudiozyma pseudohumilis (assembly GCA_030579215.1). Classification (NCBI taxonomy): domain Eukaryota; kingdom Fungi; phylum Ascomycota; class Saccharomycetes; order Saccharomycetales; family Saccharomycetaceae; genus Maudiozyma; species Maudiozyma pseudohumilis. Next base: position 2,195 of record JAKTPZ010000263.1, read on the forward strand.
CTTTTACAAACACTCCATTTTACAATAACAAACTGACTAAGGATTTAAATTTCTCGTCTTCTACATTCAAATACACATTACTTTAGATCGGTATATCGGTTCTAACTGAGTTGTCCGGATCTAATCAATGAAAACAAACAGATCCTTTGGGTTGAGGATCAAAATTGTAGGTGGATGCATGTTCAAGCGAACAACAGGCCGATATTACTGAGGTGCGCTACTAAGAAAAAAAAATCTGTTTCGACTCCCTAACTGCACCCTGACTCTTTTCTGTCACGCCCATCTATATCTGGCTGATTTCGACTACACATTACCTCGATTGAAAATACCTCAAGAACATATACACCATATTGTCAACAGAATATACACGTGACGAATCAAGGACAGGAGTACACTGGCATTGCAGCCCCATTCTGAATCACATTCCGAAAAGTAAAATAACAGGTCAGTACTTTTTGTCAATGAAATGGACAGAAGTGTTGGCTTGTACCATTGGTACAATCAAGGAAAATTGTAAAACCCCGCTAACAGGAGAAAAAAATAATAGGAGTAAGAACTACGGTAAAATTGCGTCATCCAGCCCCTCTAATTTCCTAAGCCACTGCTATCCTGCCTGTCGTTCTACCCCTCGAACGGGGATGGTCAACACCAACATCTTTCGCAACGGACTGAAGTTTTCTCTAGCAAAGATAACGAACGTCCAACCGAGCGCGATATTCCCTGTGGCACAGTCACCCCTCAAAGGGAAAAAAAAATGAGGTAGGGCTAGTACTCCACAGATCAAACGGGAGAGCATGGGTATCCAGAATGTATGGGTTGAAGTTTACCGATCGCATAAGGTTGTCGTGAATATGTTTAGCTGCAACCTGTTCTCTGAAAGGAACGGAACCAATTTCCACGCTATGCGATATTTGTCTGTTCGCTTTTCCTCTATGGCGTCGCAGAGGGAAAAAAGAGAATAATGAACTTGACAATAAAGAAATGACAGGTAGCTGTATGCGGTGTCCCGATGTTCACCCCACCCCAACAATTAAGGTTTCTTATGGTAGTCCATTTTGAGAAACTAGAGGCGTCGACGCTCTGGTCGGGCTAGAACGTGGATGGGCAGAGAAGCCACATAATACTACTCCCATATTGTATGTTGCTCGTATTCTCGGAATAACAAAGCAGCGTGGTCCAAAAGGGGCGCGTTTCAGCTCTAGAATTGTTCATCGCAGAGACGTAGCAGTGTCAGCAGAAACTTATCCTTACCATACTATGGTTGGATTTTCTACATGTGGACCAGGGCTTGTAAATGTAGGTGTACAAGAAAGTCCAGACAAAAATTACAAAGAACGTATTCTCACATAAAAAATTACAATGATGACCCAGAGACATTTTTGTTTGCTTGAGATTTTTGCAGCGTATTGGAATAATTTTACGCTATGGTGACGAATTTCAAAATGTTCCCTTTTACTTCAGTTCTCATAGCTGAGTGTGGGGATAAAACAACATTTCTTGATTTTATTTGGCCTTAGAGTATATCCAGTATAAAAAGACAACTGAAAATGATCCGTTAATAATGGAAATTCCAATGAACGTCTGTTGTATTATCTTGTCATTCTAAAAGTACCTTGTTAAAGTACAGCTCTATTTTATAATCAAATCTACCACAGGTCCATTACTGTGATATTTTGATTAGCCCATACCTCATCTCACACACAAACAAAAAGTACAACATATTTTGAAAAAAATCGTTTCTGTTTTACTGGATTATCAATTTATTATCAAGAAGGTTTTAGTTTTATTAATCCAAAAACACGAATGGTAAGACCTGTTACACCTTACCACAGCCACCGGAGTCTACAACAAGAGAATGATTTAAACTCCAATAGAGAAAGCTGCGATATTAGTAATTTAAATTTCGATTCTGTCAGCAGCCTTGAGTCCAACAGTTCCATCCAGTCTGAACAAAACTCCGATACTTCTATTGAAACTCAACATAAAAAGGAAAGTTGGACTAAACTTTTCTTACTCTCCTACAGCACCTTAGGATCTATCTATGGTGACATCGGAACATCGCCTCTTTATACGCTTACAACAATATTCGAGAAAAACGATGCTCCAACTAGGCAGGAGGTGACAGGAGTCCTATCCTTAATCTTCTGGTGTTTCACTCTGTTGGTTATCATTAAATATGCATTCATTGTTTTACAGCTGGGTCCGAATAACGGTGAAGGTGGTCAGGTAGCTATCTATTGTAAAATATCAACAGTACTAAACACCGGTCCCCTAGGTGTGGACTTTAAGAACGAAAATGAGAACGATGAAGACCTACTTTCATTAAGTCGAACTGAGACAAGAGGAAGTCGTGTTAGCTCAGATTCCATATTTAAATCGAAAGGTGTTAAATTTCTGAAGAATAAGAAGTACAGAAAATACTTCTCTACATTTACAATGGCACTATGCTTTTTAGGTGGTTCGCTAGTTATATCCGACGGATTATTAACACCAACTACTTCGGTTTTAAGTGCTATTGAGGGTATCGGATTGGTGGTTCCATCATTTAAAAACAAAACACTACCTGTTTCCTGTTGTATCTTAATTGCTCTTTTTGCGGCCCAACCACTAGGATCTCAGTATATGTCACTTGCATTTTCTCCTATAATGCTGATATGGTTTGTTACAATTTTTGTCATTGGTTGCATCAATATTACACGCCACCCAGACGTGTTTAGAGCGTTAAATCCAGCAGAAGCTATTTATTATCTTCGCGATCACAAATCAATAGAAGTTCTTGGTTCTGTTATGTTATCATTGACTGGTTGCGAGGCAATGTTTGCTGATGTTGGCCATTTCTCGGCAATGGCGGTGACGCTAGCATTATGCATTGTTGTTTACCCTGCACTAATGCTCATGTATCTAGGTCAAGGTGCCTATTTATATGATAATCCGACTGCTATTTCTAGTGTATTCTTCTCTTCTATTCCAGGAGGCGAAGATGGAGGTTTTTACTGGTTTGTTTTTGTTGTCGCTACTCTTGCAACAATCATTGCTTCCCAAGCTCTTATCTTAGGTGTCTTTTCAATCACCAAGCAGATGATCCAGATCGACTGCTTTCCACATTTCAAAATTGACTACAAATCGGCAAAGAGTCAGGGTAAGATTTTCTTACCTTCTATCAACTTCATTCTGATGGTATGTGTGGTGCTAACATGTGTCGGTTTTAGAAAGTCTTCTAATGTTACTGCTGCTTACGGTTTAGGTGTCTCTGTGGATTTCTTCCTGACAACAATATTCATGTCGGTATGTATGATTGCATATTATAAACTTCATTGGATTGTTGTCCTTTTCTTCTTCCTGACATTTGGTTCGTTGGAGATGTGCCTGATTATATCAAACTGCACAAAAATTCCTCATGGTGCCTGGTTCACAATCATGGTTAGTGTAATCATGTTCTCATTTTTCGTATTTTGGAGATGGTGCCGTGTTTTGAAGATCAAACAGGAAGCTAGGGATAGGAAGAGACTACAAGATGTTCTATGTACTTCTGATAGTCCGAGAAACGGTACATTCAGATTAGGTGATAATATTCGCACAATAGTTGGTGATGAGTTGTATGTCAGACCTCAGCTAAACAAGTTGACTCGGTATCCTGGAGTTGGTATGATGTTCACAGAGTTGCCTAACATCGTGAAATCAAGTAACACAGTCCCTGGTTTATTTTCTGACATATGTCGATGCTTCCCAAGCCTCCCTGATTATTTCATATTTGTAGCTGTGAGGACTGCAAAGGTTCCATTTATCCCCATTGAGGAAAGAATAGTTGTTCAAAAGGTAGAAAACTTTGAAGGATTTTACAAGTGTATCGTCCGTATTGGATTCATGGACACAATTTGTATGGATCACCACATGAAGGTACAAATTATCAGTCAAATTAAATTCAGAGATAGTACAAACGAGAAAGAAGACCCTGGCAGATTCATCCAAATATTCGGTAAAGAGACAATAAAGTCACGAGGAAACACTGATAAGATTACATTTAAAAACTGCTGTAAGCTTCTCTGGTACGGATTAAGGAAGTTTCTTGTGGAATGGATATTTTTCCCACTAAACGAATTGCAATCCAAAGACGTCAACTTCACATCAACAACAGAAGCAATAGGCGAGGATATATTGGTTATCGGTAAAGAGGTTTCTATATAATATGGAGTGTTTTAAGAAGTTGCATCCTCAACAAGCATTAGTTCAGATCCACATAGTTACAATCTGATTTCTATATTAGCATATTATTTTAAATCTAAAAAAAATTACATATTCTTTATTTGGTTAAGGTCTATCACTTAATTATTCAGTTGAATAACCCATATTTTCTCAATCCATTCATGTTGGTGAGAGGGAGAGGTTAATATTCAGGTAGTAAAGTCAATTGCTTGTAGTAAAATAAAGAACAAAGTTGGAAGAAATTGGGATTCCTGAAAACTACAATAAATGTATCTAGTCTTTAATATTCCTTTTTATTATCAAATATTATGAGAATTACTACACTCGAATCAGATTTCATTTCATTTCAAAGATGTTACTTCGTTCATTTGAATAATATTAAAATGAAAAAAAAAATCTCTTAGATGATACCCCCAGATATATCTGTATTTTTAAACAATACATATTATTTTCTGGGGTTTCTTTCAATGAATAAAATAGCTGGTCAAACATTCAATAGAATGACCAATTCATAATCAAAAGAATAGTAAGTAAATAAGTTAATCAAAATAAATCCAAGAACAAAATTATAAACCCTATTTCAACCATATTAAATTAAACTCTCTGATATCAGAATTCAAACACTGCAATTAATAATCCTTAAAATGACCTCTTCGAAAGGTAAGTAACAGAAGGGCCATTTGAGTAATTTTTACCCAATATTGTTATGTATGTTACCACATTAAAATTGATAACTAAATTCAACAATTACAAGCGCAAGTGGTTTAGTGGTAAAATTCATCGTTGCCATCGATGAGCCCCCGGTTCGATTCCGGGCTTGCGCAATTTTTTTGCGTACGGAATATACTGACCGTGTGATTTCTTGTCATTTTTTTTTAATGTTCGAAAAATAATAATCGTATGCAGTTAAATATATATCTTATTTATAATATATCTCTTGTAGGTAAATTTGGAACGTCGGTATCACCTGTCTTCCTAGGCGACCCCTCGCCAGAAAATGGTGGAGGTTGCTCACCAGGCTTTAATTTTGGTGACCATGAGAAATTGTTAACACCAAAGTTCATTTTGGGCGTTTCGAGAGGGAGCATCTCAGATTCTCCATTGTTGGGTCCTTTGAAAGTCGATTCTGTGGGTGTTTCTTCTTGTACATCATTAAATGGATTGTTATGATGTTTTTGTTTTGAAATATACTTCCATCTTGTCACGACCATATCCAACACATCCACATTCCTTTCATTATCTAGAAACTTATCAACCTTACCCATGTTGTAAAGGTATCTAACATATTCATCAATACCTAGGCATTCACGAGGATTATATGCAGTGTATAATGGGACCAATTGTAGTAGCTTACCGAATTTTACTGCACCTCGATAGGCGTTCGTATAATGAACTTCCTGGATAAATCTCCTATACTTTAGCCTTCTTGCGATAATCTTAACTTTATCAATCTTGTTCAACTCCTTATTAAGACCATCTATATTAACATGGACATCATATGGGTCATTAGGGTTTACAACCATGTAGTTATCTACCAAATTTTTAATAGTCAGGCTACCCTCCCAAATCTTGAAGGAGAATGTTCCATCGAAAGAGTGCATTAGTTTAGGAAGATATGAAAATTCAAGCTCACCTGTACCATCTGTGTCCAGTGTTGTCCACGCATTGGAAAACCTTTTAATCTCTCCTCTATTTACAACCGAGTGCGAACTACCTTGTCTGTAAACGTAACTGAAATTTGTAATAATCAATGAGATAAACATGTTTAAGAAGATGTACATCGATAAGACGTTCCATGACATCAGCAGAAGATATGCATAAACTGTAGAACCACAATCAGAATAAACATTGTCCGAATCAGCGAAACAATATGGCTCCGAAATCTTCAAATCATCCATGATATAATTCCAACCTTCACCGAAACTGCATCTAAATAGCACAATGAAAGCCTTAATCACGGTTCGGAAGTTTATATTACCAGTAGTATTAGGACCAAGCCTTGTTAATCCAAAAATTTGGTTCAGCGCCATTCCGTAGACCAGAAATAAGATACCCCAAGTATATGTCAGAGATAAAATGGGTGGTAAACTAGCCATAGCAGTCTGTAATAATTCACTCAAGGTGTTGCTCTGTGGAATAACAAAAAGGAATATGACCAGATGGAAAAAATCGTTAAAGTTATGGAACCATGAATATTCCTGCGATAATTGAAATCCCACAATAGATAGGATGAATGAAATTGCGACGACACAGAACCGAAGAACATTCCAAAATTGAACAACGTAGAGACTAATGCCCTCACCAACCATGTGAAGTAGCTCCTGAAGAAGGAAAACAGTTAACGAGTACATGAAATAACTATCGTTATACGGAACCTTGTCAATATATCGATCTCTATAGGATATGGTAAGCAGCATAATGATGTGAATATACTGTACAACTTGAAGAAATGTAGCATAGTACAAGTATTTTTTTTCAACTGCTAAATAATAGCAAAACCTGCGAAACTTGGACATTTCTAGTAAATTTGGAATAGTTCGTGGCGTTGCTTGTGACAGTAATTTTTTAGATTCTAGCCAGGATTTCTCTTCAATAGTATAATAAGCACTACCGTTGGTTTTAGCATGGTTATTAATAATAAATGAAACAAAGAGATTCAAAATAAAAACCATACTCAAAAAGTTGAACATAACCAGGTATACTGCATTATTAGAATTCCCCAAGGTAGAGGGTATCGTTCCGACACCCGAACTATTCATTAAGTTCTGAAGTAAGTCTACCCAACCTTCCAATGACACAATTTCGTATAAGGAGCGGAAGGCAGCCGAAAATGAATCGAAATAGAGATAAGGATTACTGTATGATCTTGGCATGAGAACGCCAAACTCAAAAACAGTGTTGGTAAATTCATTATAGCAATGTGACATATCTAAATTACCATCATTGCATGTACCTAGTCTACCATTAAACAGTCCTAATCCCCAAACCGTGAAGGGAAACAGCAGACTTAAACAGATAAGGGCAGCTCCACCAATTTGCTTTATTCCGTCAAACATTACCAAATTGAATGTTTGCCTTGCGGTGTTACTGATGGTTAAACATCTCAAGGCACGCAAGGCAGATATGCCTCGGAAAAGTCTGGAAAGGTTTCCATCATTCTTCAAAAATACTATGAAGTAGATCCACATAGATATCAAGACAACAAAGTCAATAACATTCCATGGATTTCTGGAGTAGGCATTTGGGCAAAAAATAAGGCCGTCAGCAATACTTTTCACCAGAAATTCAACTGTGAATAAAGACACCAAAGCAGCATCAATGTACAAAGGCCAACTGTATGTTTGAATGTTATGTTTCATACGATATAATGGAGTGACATAGCATGATGAAACAATTAACAGCAGAGTAGCAATCGCATAGATAAAAACGAAAACATCACGTTCCCACCTGTAGAAATATCTGCGTTTACTATAGAGATCTGTATCATCCTCATAAAATCGTGTACCATCCGTTCTTTTACCAATACTGGGTGGGACCAACCGTTGGCAAAATCTCCTAAATCTGTGTCTTGGCGGAAAAATGAAATAAGAATAGTTAAACGAAGGATTATCCCTTAAATATTGTAGTTTCTCTTCCTCATACTCATTTAGTTGAAGGATATAACTTTTATTAGCAACATTATTGGTTTCTGTGAAAAGTACCTCGGGATGTTTGTAAAATGGATTATTTCCGAATACGGTAATGTGGACTTTTGATGCAAGCCTATCAACCAGTTTGTATATCATATTTGTTATTCGATATTCATCATTGTCATGCTTTTCTTTAAATTCCTTTGCCAAATCTTCCATATTATGCGCTATATTCATGATGGCTGTACCTCTGATCAGGAATTGTTTAAAGTCTCTGGAGTCGTCATTATGACGCTTTTTGGAAAATTTCTTTCTTAATCTTTGTAGGAAACTCGCGTGTGTGTATTCTTGGATCTTTTGCGGGTACACATGCTGGAGGTAGTGCTGAATCTGGAGAGGCCTTTTATCATTTTCGTCTATATCCATACTTTCTGAAATTAGGGCAATGAAAATATTCAACACCACGGAGTTGGCGAGAATGAACCACACAATCAAAATAACAGAACTGAAAAATGCAGAGGAGATGTTTGGTGCATATTGCTGTACACCATAAAGAATCTCAGTCCAATTTTCTGTTGAGCCTATGATAAAAAGGGAAAGGAAAGAATTTGGTAAGGAGTACATTCCAAATGAATTATCAGACATCTCATCAATAGGAATTATACCTATCATGTAAACAGATGCAATAATGGAAACCAAAAATGTGAAGAAAAAGTAAAATGCGGCCAAATTCCAAATCATTAGAGCATTTGTAAGAACCAGCTTCCATAATCTTCTAGTGAACGGAATGTACAATACTATCCGGTAAAATCTACTAATCTGGAAAATGGATAACCAGTAATAGGTATGTCCAATACTTCCAGATGCTCCGAGACAGCTGATAATTAACGAACCGATGGCGACAACGGCGTCAAATAGATAATCCCCACGTACTATAAATTTCCACAAATTCGGTGTGTAGAAGATAAAACGGGCTAATGTTTCTATCCATAAAACAATAGCTATTGCTCTATCCACTTTCAGCATAGTAGTAATAAAGTCGACATTACTGTTACTGGTTATAGATGATCGAAAAACCAAATCAACCATAATAAGAGAAATGCATAAAGGTTCGATGAAATTGTAGACACGTAAACATCTCTTTGACCACTCAGGCAAATCAGTTTGTGACGCCTTAACCTGGAAATATCTCCAATACCCAGATACCAACCGAATCGGCATACTTTCATTTGCATGTTTTGCCAACTTTCTTTTCTTGAATTTTTCGTTGGCTATTTCAAAAGATGAAACCAAAACTGCAATTAGCAAATTCATCATCCATATGGTCAGCACAAAAATCGCTAAAATGAAAAATAGACATGCTGCCATATCGTCTGAATCCATCAAATAATACATCATATCCGTAAAAGTATTAGCACTCATAACGACAAAAACCAATTCCATCGAGTTCACAATATTATCAAAACTAACTCGTCCATTGTATGGATTAGCGTTGGATATACATTTTGAATTTCTCGGACAAATGAACCCTTTACTGATAGTTGCTGATACACCATTGGCATATATAAACGGAAGTGTTTCACCGGTGCTAGCGTCGATATACCCACCACAGAATTGTTTGTCATACTGAAACGTATCGGTTGCATCATCAGGGTTCGTCCAAACACACTGACGCCTGAGCGAGCCCTTAAACAACTGGACACCCAAAATACCAAAGAAGACCCAAAAATATACCAGCATAAACCCGATGTTTAATAGTTGGGGAATACCATACTTTAGAGCTCGTAATATAGAAGAGATACCAGTATCTGTATCTACAAGTCTGAGGATTCGGAGAACTGCCAGAGGTTTGAAAATTGCAACACCAACCCTCGTATCATAGTCGTTTATGGAAAGAAATAGGCCAAGCCAAAAACAGCCGGTTGATACCAGATCAACTCTGTTCCATGAAGAGCGAGCGAAGGCTCGAGGGGTATCAAAATAAATCTTCTTGCCCTTGGTCTTTTTTTGCCTGGTAATAGAGCTATTAAGTTCCTGACGCTTTAACCTCAGTTCGTCCTTTGAGATTAAACTTGCAGGTATAATATAATTTATAATACGGTATCCATACTTTTTCGTTAACGTCCGGTAAAGTCGGAGGATTCCCAGTCGTTCAAATATAGTTTTATAATCCTTCCCGTAAGCATCAAACATCTGAGAATCATCCCAAAATCCAAATGCGACAATCTTGGTAATATCACAACATGTGAAGTACATGTATATTATGAAATTGACGTAATCTATCCAGCTATGGAAACGATAGAGGATGGCCTCGGAGAACGGATTGTATATTCTAATGGCCAGAAGTGCGGTAAACAATATCAAAAGTAGTGTATTTAGGACATGGAAACGTTTATTCATATGCAATCCAGCTAATTTTAACCGTACGAAATTTGTGGGGGGCAACATACCGAGAGAGTTACCATATAATTTCCAGGCTTTTGCAAATGGTTTTCCAGGCGGTTGATCAAAATCAGGAAGTTCAATGGAGTACGTCGAAACGTTTAAATTATCATCCTTCTCAGAATCGTTCAGAGACCGTGCTTCGCTCTCGTGATGGCTTATATCAATTTTGGATGTTGAATTGGTTGAATCTTTCTTTGGACTAATATCTGATTTATTTGGCGATTTCTTAAATATTCCCAAATAAGAGTTTCCCGGAGTGGTAGATGTCTGTTCATTTCTAGACGAACTGGTAGCCCGGGGTGATGTTGGTGTTAATTGGAAATTTTCCTCGTCCTCATCTTCATCATCATACCCACTATCTGAGTGTCTTTCACTATCACTCATACGCGAATCATCGTTAGTATTTAATTGTGGAAGCCAGCCAAATGACTTCCCCCCCTGTGTAAGTGAAAAATCCTTTTGGAAATCTTGGAAATCGTCCATGTCATCTGCAGCAACAAATGACAGGACCTTTGCAGATCTGGGTGCACGGCTCCCTCTACTAATCGAACTGGACGAGCGTTTGCTTCTTGTGCCAGCACTTGCACTCCTTAGCCTTGTATCCCTTAGTGCAGCTGTAAATTCTGCCAACGGAGAATGCCCAGATTTTATTGTATTACTATCATTACCGGTCCCGTCACTTCCATTGAAAGAGGAAGTTCGAAGCTCCAGTCTAGGTCGCCTCTTATCTTTATCTGGGGAATTACCAGGTTGAACTCGTCTGAAAAGTGTAGCCATGCGTGATTCCTTTGGTTGAGACCACTCTTCTTCCACAGCTGAACTACTTCCTCCACCAGTACTCTCCTGATCTGTTTGAGGAGGTACAATATTCAATGAGGGAGGGATGATAGGGGGTACAAAATAACTTGGTGGTGCTGCATTTTCTGTAATATATGGTTCAGAGTCTTCATTTTCACTTGTATGACTATTGACAGCTTCAAATGGCTCTGTTAATTGTCTCTTGTGACCACTCATGCTGTCAGCTGTCTAAGATGTGCTGATACGAGGTATAGAGCTGAATGGAGAATCCCCTTCGTTGTTTCTAGGCACACCTGTTCTATAATGGTATCCTTTCTTTATACTCCTAGTGTCAAGTTCACAGTATTCAATTGCAACGATATTTACTTCTGATTATATAAAAGTGAGCACCTAGCAACACATTGACATGTAACTGCGCCTTTATATTTTTTAATAGATGACCTTCGCGCAGCCACCTTTTCGCTGATACTACAAATTCTAATTAAAGAACACTTTGATGATTACGTACGACTACATTTGCAATATAGTAGATTGATTAAAAAGACAATTCATCAATTCAACATATCGTTCATTGATAGGGACGTGACATCTAGTGCTGCTATTCTGCCTCCTTCATCATGGTGAATTACATTTTTTGGCCAAGTTCGTTGGTACGTAGGGAGAGGCGTTTAGACGATCCAGAATTAACAGCCGTTGCTGTTAAATTAGAAAATAGTGATTACGTTGTTCTCGACATCCAACCTAAAATATCAGTTGCTTACGAACAGGAAGTGTCATATCCATATGTTTTGATAGGGGAGAGGGACAACACCAGAAATTGGTCAATCAATATTCCTGAATTCAGTGTCGTGGAGTTCGAGATTCCTAAACCTAGTCACATGCAATTCTTCTCCATAAAGCCCATTTCACTCATTCTTCCAGAGAAAGACATGGATAGAGATGACCTCTATACCAAGTTACCAAACTTGCAAAAAGTCATGAATTACGAAAGGTACAGGGCACCAAACGCGAAACTGAGCAACTCGATTGATCTAATAAACTCATATCACATACATCTACATGCTTTTCATACATTACATCCTAATTTATCTCCTTCTAAGAATGATGAGAGTGAAACTGGTAAACATATACAGAGGTGGTATGAGTCTAATATCATATACAGGTCGATCTGTTATGTAGTATACTACCTGATAATAGCCGCCTGCTCCGTATCTTATTATGGATCACTTGCATTAAAATCAACATATCTGCCATTAGTGAGTGTCTCTGCGACTGCCAAACAAATCGATCTAAGGTTTCAACAGATCTGCTATTTCCCTATTCAATTCCTGAGAATTTATCAAGCCAAGAAGCTAGAGCAAAGCGACTCCAAAATTGATAACCAAAAGGTCCGATCTAGTACTGGAATTTCAGAACTACCCTATAAATATTATCCAGATTACATTAGGTTCTACAATACATTATGGCTCATCGTTAATGATATATCGTTCGGACTAATTATTGGTGCTTTCCTGAATGACAACCACAATATTATTGTCGATACGCTCTCTCATGTAATTCCTTCAACATTGTATGACACAATGGGAAGAATAACAACATTTTTGGCCGACAATCCATTTGGAATCAAACTCAATAGCGAGCTGGCATCTTTTTTATCAGAGTTATTTCTTTGGATCATGGAATTTTCCTACAACTCTCTTATTAAGTTTACGAGCGACAGAAAAAAACTCAGCACATTTATCTGGATTGTAACAAAGGCATGCTGCATGCTAGGACTTTCCTTTGGAATTTCCCTGTTAATCGACTTTTTCAGCTTACTCTCGTTCCACATATACTTGTTTTACCACATCAGTAGTAAACTATATCATTGGCAGGCCAATGCCATTGTTAGTCTATTTTATCTATTTTGTGGTAAAAAGAAGAATGTTCTTCGAAAGAGAATAGACTACGACTTTTTTGAGTTAGATGAACTACTACTCGGTACTCTCCTTTTCATCATTTTGGTTTTCCTGATGCCAACAGTTCTTTCTTTTTACATCTGTTATTCGATGCTATGGATGACAACGATATACTTCCACATTTTATTAAATGCGTCAATCGGTCTCATAAACCATTTCCCTCTCTTCGCCTTTTTACTGAGAACGAAGGACCCCAAACGTCTCCCAGGAGGGATCATAATAACAGAAGAACGTCATAAATCCGGCAGAGTGGTCTTCCATCTGAAGAATAACCCCCTTGAAATCAACATGATGTTTAAGCCATTTCTGGTTTCCATGGAGAGAATTAAGAGCTACTATTTCTCAATGTCAACATTCAAACGGTTATTAGGTGGAATACCTATCCGCGTTCGTAAAAATGAACTTTACGACGAGCTTTATGCCTATCTTCCTGAGGATCCTGTGAATATTTCAAGCATGATACCGGAACTGGAAGGTACACTACCTACCTGCGATTAAGTAAATACATTAAAGATTTATTAGTGATATATACATGTTATACTTTGCATAATATATTTATATGTGATATACAGTTTGGAAACTGATGCATGAATAGAGACAATACTAACAAGTGCAGCGACATAAAGGAACCTGAGAATATTCAACTGGAATACTGGCAAAACAAGGAATATAATAGTTTAATCATTTCTTCTTTGACTTTCCGCCGGCAGCTGCTTTCTTAGTTTTCTTGGGAGCACCCTTACCACGACGTTTCAACCCTTCTACCTTAGAGAGTCTGTACTGTTCTTCTTCGTCAATAAACTCGGTACCTGGGAAGAGTGTTTTTAAATTCTTAAATTTTAGAAAATCTGGGTTACCGTAATAAGATGAAACAGATGGACCTCTCAGCCTCCTAGAGAGGACCTTAGACCCTGTCCTCACTGCAGATGGATTGTAATTCTGGTCAAATACTTTAGCTGATAGCTCAGCTAGTTTAAGAAGTCTGGCTTTTGGGACACTCATCTTAAGGTGTGGATCAGTGGTACAATATCGGGTTTCTCTAGCTGAACAACACTTGAACGACTGGCGTATGTATTAATCCCTTGATTATGTGTGGAACAACTGCTGGTTTCAACCTTATTCTTGTTTACTGAATAGTGTATATGTGTACTATTTACTTCCCCTTAGCAGTCGAATTTAACCAAGTATCTTGAACGGGTGAACCTTCGGCCTTTTCTCCGTTCGGCGCGATAATTCGGCGCGAACAAGAAAGATGGGGATAATACATGTTATGTGTTCGAGAGTATCCACAATCAATCGAATTTGATACGCTAACAACACAACTCAGAGTTTCCATTTGAGACAATATATCTCTTGTGTTGTCACATTTCAAAATTTAACTGTTGAAGGAACCGATTTAATAAAATCAAAACTGTGTATAAAATGTGGAATTTTTATTTTTTGATATTGATTATAAACTAATATACTAATGTAAGTTAAGATAGACTAAATTAAGATACATCTTGCGGAATCACCACTCAACGGCGTCAGTGTTCTCCTCAGCCCACTCGGAAGCACCAGTAGCCTCCTCGGTGACCTCCTCCTTTGGCTCGTCACCGTCGGCAACAGCCTCAGCTAGAGCCTCCTCAGCGTTCTGGACCTCAACCTCTTCTGGGTTTCTGTAGAAGTACAGATCTGGCATGATAGACCATGGCTGGGTTCTGTCAACTAGAGCACCTCTCAGTCTTAGGACCTCTCTGGCAAGTAGGTACCAGATTAGACCAACGGAGTGCTTACCTCTGTTGTTACATGGGATAGCAACATCGACGTACTCAGATGGAGAGTCTAGGTCAGTTAGAGCAATGACTGGGATGTTGACGTAAGAAGCCTCCTTGATGGCCTGGGCGTCAGATCTTGGGTCAGTGACAATAACTAGTCTTGGCTCCTTGAAAGAACGGGTGATGTAGTTAGTGAAAGAACCTGGGGTGAATCTACCAGCGATTGGAGTAGCACCGGTGTGGGCAGCGTACTTTAGGACAGCTCTCTGACCGTAGGTTCTAGAAGAAATGGCAACAACATCGTCTGGGTTTGGGATAGCAGCGATGATTCTAGCAGCTAGAACAATCTTCTCCCAAGTCTTACCGACGTTGATGACGTGGACACCGTCTGGTCTGGCCTCGAAGACGTATGGCTCCTGGTGAACCTGTTAATAAAATTGGGACATTGAAATATAGGTTCAATGTTCACAAGTTGTTAGTAAACTAGTTCAAAAAAAAAAGAAAATGACGATGAATTCTGTAAAGCGAGGGTAGACATGATATTAAAATGCATTGTATGGAATAGCAATGTGCTCTTTGGTAAATGATAAAATTAACTGTTGACATTTTGAGTGTCAAACCCGTCCTTTTTGCCACATCCCATCCTGCTAATCATATCGTTGTAATAATAGTGCACATCCTGTGTCACAATCGTAATATATTGGTACGTTTCTCATTTGGTGAGCTATTCTTCACTGTGTATTCATCAGTGAAT
Organism: Maudiozyma pseudohumilis; assembly: GCA_030579215.1. Lineage (NCBI taxonomy): Eukaryota > Fungi > Ascomycota > Saccharomycetes > Saccharomycetales > Saccharomycetaceae > Maudiozyma > Maudiozyma pseudohumilis. The sequence goes on from JAKTPZ010000263.1 coordinate 17,739, forward strand.
GAATCAAAAAAATACTATTCTATTCGTAGTTATTCCATATTCCCTTAATCTCATATATTCGCATATCCCATTGTATCGACACATCTACACTTTATTAATCCATCATTCCAATCTCATAGTTAACATACCTGAACGTTTCTGGCACCTAGGTGAGCGTTAGCAGCCAACAGTAGTTGGGCATCCTCTGGGGTTAAGTCAAAAGTAGCTGGTAGTGACATTTTGCTCAGTTTTATTATGCTATTATTTCCGCTAGACTGGAATTAGAACAAGAAATTAAAATATTGATCTTTAAACAAAGGTACTACGCTATTACTGCTTCATCTATTGAGCTTATTCTACAATCTTTAGGCGGTATTACGGTAATTACAGAGGGCGTAGTGCACGAACACCGCTGGCAGCGTGTAGGATGCGTCCACCGGCGGCACCCAAGCAAAAGAGATACCACTCCTCGGTTAGCAGACATTGGGCAGTATTGGTCCAACTACAGGCCCTTCCGCTAGGTTCTCCAGCAGTCCAACAGCGGGCAGACATTCACTTTGGAAAGTTTTTGGAAGTTGGTATGGTCTACGTAGAGGGAACTGGAGACTGTTCGACCGGGCCAGGGTGGTAAGTTGCCACAGAGGGAGGAATTGGCACACGTCTGCCTGGTGGTGTCCATCGTGTTCTGCCTAGCCTGAGAGCCTAGGCAGAGCACATACGACTCCCCAGTCTATTCTCTATCACAGGTGTGAATATTAGGCGGGGGGACCAGTTCACTCTCTGAGTATCATTTACAATTTTCAGACGGGGGGCCGAGGGGGCTGTTCGAGGAGAAAAAAACAGAAAAAAAAAGAAGAAATACGGAGAGTAAATAATTTTTGTACAAGTATGTCTGGGTGTCCAGTTGGATGTCTGGGTGTAAGTCAAAATATTCAAACAGGGTATATGTTCACATCTCAATGCAGCTACAGAAACACAGATTTAAAAGAAAAAAAACATAATGTCAGGACAAAGAGACAACAGCACAGTCCCCTCCGTACAATGGGACATAACCGACTGCAAAAAATCTTTCCCAAGAATAAATATAAATAGATCGCACTAGACTGTGTTTATCCCAGTGGAAAACCTGGCCCTGCCACCGTCTGTTTGATCGCATAGCTATTAAACGCCTCCGAACAAAATAACACTGAGAGTATGGTATGTGTCAAACCCGTAAGGATACTTCCGCCCACCAATTGGTATAGCTTGCACCCCTTCCGGACAGTGCGTCTGTTTTAGGCATTCGTAACGCGGGCAACACTTGACCTACTATTTTTAAATGTGGCCCGAAACCCTCTGTTTGGCAGTACTAGGCGGCTTGGCTATCCGAAAACCCTGCCAGGCAGTTCCGACCGAGAATTGTAACAGCCAAGACCCGTGACAAAAAGGGTTCCACGATAGTTTCTGAGAGCTGTGAGATCCCTCCCCGTTGTGACCACGGCTCGGGCAGCCTCGTGTTCCCTTTTTTTTTTTCTCTCTCTGCGGGCAGCTGTGCCTCCTTTCATGCAGAGCGCGGCGGGTGAGAAAAAGGAAAGGGCGGCGGCCATGTTCCGAGTTGTCTCGGCTCTTCTCTGCCCCGCAACGAGCGCCGCGTTCTACTGCACGGCAACGTCCGTAGGGTTGTCTTAGTACTGTGAAGATGCGCGCTGCTGGAGTTCTCTCGATGCGTTCGCCTTATCTTGTTTACTTGTTTGTTAACGGGCCGAGATGCCTCGGGATGATTTTCCTTCATGCGGTCGGGCTCTGTGCAGCGATTGTTAAGGTTACATCAGCACCCCAGAAGTCATTTGTTTGCAGAGAAAAGAGGAGACTTATGCCTAAGCCATGTCCCACATGGATAAGCCACACATGGGATGTGCATTGACTACACAGGTATCGCACAACTCACACCGGTAATGTAAGTGTATATATGTAGGCATGTATCCAGCAAATATGTTCAGATCTTTGTTCGGCTCTCATATTTTATGATTAGATGTATACAATAGTACATCTTATCATTATAGACAAACTGCATCAACCAGTTCCACAATAAAATCATTTTCGCCATGGCCAAGATTGACTACGATGACTTCCAACTGTACAGGTACACCCCTAATGTGGCGGCTTCCAGATTTTTTGCAATCATGTTCTGCATAATCTGTGTTATTGTCGTGCCCGTATTCGTGGCAGAAGGTGTCAAGAGCATGAAAAAGATTCGCATATACCTAGATGCAAACAGTTCACTTTCATATTCCATTAAATATTACAATAGAACCCAGCTGATAGGAGCATACGCCCCTCTTTTCTTCGGTATAGGTGCAGAGATTGCAGGTTACATTTGCCGCTCGATCTCGGCCCTTAACAAAGATAACACCTCCCCTTATATCGGTCAGTCTATTTGCCTACTGATTGCTCCTACTTTTTACACTGCCACTATCTACATGCTCTTTGGTAGAATGGCCCACCTAATGCAGGCCGAAAAGCTGATGATTATGCCAGCCAGATTTAACACAACTTTCTTTGTTGTTGGTGATATTTTCAGTTTGCTGCTGCAGGCCGCCGGTGGTGGTTTGATGGCCAGTGAGTCTTCCGCTGATACCGGTTCCAACATCATCACAGCTGGTCTGTTCATTCAGATTGCATGGTTCGGTCTGTTCATTATCAACGAGGTCTACTTCCTATACAAACTGGCCAAAATTGACAACCCTATTGCCTCGCAGACAAAGACCTGGAAAAGACTTAACGTGATGCTTCTAATTAACTGTGTTTTGGTTCTTCTTAGATCTATCGTCAGAGCGATTGAGTTTATCGAGGGGTACCAGGGTACTATTATTTCCCACGAGTGGTTCCTATTTGTCTTTGATGCTGTTCCAATGTTCTTGTTGCCAGTCATTTTCGTTACTTTCATTAGAATCACCAGCATCTACAGGGTCCAAGAGGAGTCTGTGCAGATTCAGACATCCTATGGATTCGCCAAGAGCATGGAAAGCCGCCCAATTGTTGACGACGTCAGTAACAACTTTACGAGAAGTAGTTCGGACAACAACATTGAGATGTCAGATAATTATTATGAGACAGGTAACAAGGTATAGAAATATGACGGGTCATTAGTTCGTATGTAACAACACACACATATATATTTATATTCAAATATATTTTGCATTTTTTAGTTGATGATAGTCGATGGCTTAAAATGAGAAGAAGGCAGATGGCCGCGAACTCGGTTCCTATTTCCCCTTATAATGACTTAAAACTCCATCTACATAGTCCCAAATTGGTTGCATTTCGGTACCCAGTTTCTTTGGATAACTAATGCAACAGGTCAGTCCACCGATAGACGTCGAGATTACGCTACATGTAAAGATATTGGAAAATCCCTGTGGTTGGTTAAAGAACGCATCGGTAACATAAAATTGCTGAGGGTTCTCAACATCATTGCCAAATTTGCAAAACCCTAAATTAGAAACCTCCAAAGCTGCACCGGGTCCAATTCCGTAAGATCTCTCAACTTTTTGTTTAATGAAATCCTCAACATTAGCAATATCCAATAACTTTGTCGTATTTATAGCTTCTGACATTTGGTTCTCAGAAAAGTCTTTAACGAAGTTGTGGACCTCAAGTGCAATATCCCAGAATTTATCGTCCGATAATGTGTCAAGCTCTCGACAGTATTCCATGCCGATAATAAAATCACCTATCTGCAAATCTTCTTCACTGATATCAATGAATTTTGAACAAAATTTCCGGGAGTTGAGAGGAATATTCATATTGACCTTATTGCCATTACGTAGGTAATTTTTGTCCACCTTGGTTAATGCTACGGCGAATAGTGTAACCAGAAAAGAGTTGACTGAAATACCTCTTGTTTTACATTCCTTGATTACAGCACCTAAGGTATCTGGTTCGATCCGTAACAACCTCTGATGATTATCGTTCTTGACAATAAACTCATGCCCACCTTTTTCAGGTAACTCGACAAAGTCATCAGGAAAATTGTACGATTTAAACTGAAGTAAACTAGAATCAGCACCGGTGACAATCCCCGGACACACCTTTAGCAAACCCTTGACAAGCTGCCTTTTGGTCCACCATGACCATGAGATTGGCCACTTTTCATAAGCATGGGGTTGCAGGATGACTTCCTCATGAGATGAATACACAATGTCGTTCGATAAATCCAAGGTGGAATTGTCAACATTATTTATTTTCTGTAAGAATGTTGACGCAAAGATCGTAGACGACATGCCATCGAAGAAGACGTGACTTAGTGCAAATACAAGTTGGTTAGTTTTTTCTAATACAATAACCTTCCAAAGAGGTTTCTCGTTGTCAAAGGGGAAGGAATATGTTTGGAAGAACGAATTTATAGTCTGCTCATCAATACTTTCCCAGGCAGCATATTCAATCACGTCATCAAACCTAATTGGAATCTGGTTCAAATTCTTTATTTCAGGTGAGGTTCCATCGGTGGGAACTGTGACAGTGCAGTGAGTCTTTGGGTATGTTTTAATGGTCTCTCTTACAGCGTGCAATAGCCTGTCTTTGCCTGGAAGTTCATTGAGCGTGACAGCTAAATAAAAACAGGAGTGTAGGTCCAACTTGCATCTGTAGTAGAAATACTGCTCCAAGGAAGATAATTGTGTCATTCTTTGGGTTCACCTTGTCCAATTCCTGTTACATATACATTCTATATTTTTGGCATTGTTGTTTATATTAGGAAAAGAGGCGCGGTAGATAACTTCTCCTATTAGGCACCGATTGGGAATTCTTGAAAATTGCAATCTCAAATTAAGAGAGACAGTTGTTTCCATGATTCGTGGAAATGTCTTATACAGAAGATATTGCCAATTACACATGTGTTTTATGCAAATTGGACCATGGATAATTACTGTCCCTTCAGTTCTAAATATTAAAGAAATATACAATTTGTGCGTAGTTATTCATTATGTATCCTAACCATTCAGTATACAAACTCACCAAGGTACTCGTTAGCAACGAATCTGGCTCTGGCGTTTAGGAACAGCTTCATTTCACTGATCTCCTTGTCAACCTCCTCCATGAACTCGATGATGAAATCGACAAGCTTTGCAGTCTTCATAGATTCAGTGTGCTTGTTCGTAATTAGGAAGGAGATACTGTACCCCTTAACTGGTGCACGTCTCAAGATGTAGAAGGCCTCTGCTCTTTGCTCCAGGAACATCGTGAATTTGTGAACTAGAATCTGCTCGATCTCGTCAGCCTGCTTAACCATCAAACTCACACGTACTGAGTTCACACTTGGCTCAATCAGAACCTGCTCAGTCTCACTACGTGCAATGTGCATAGGCTGGAGCAACAGCTCCGCACTTGTGTTGGGTACCTCGATCTCTGGTCTGTTGTGTCTCTCAACCTCTTGCGAGGAGAAATTGGTCAGTGTTAGCGCGGCCTCCAGCGAGTAACGAACGGCAGTTAGGTATGGACGTAGAGATTGGGACATTCTTGTGACGCGACTGTGGTGATATACCTCTGTATTGCAACGTGTTGTGGGTGTATCCTGCTCCCTTTCATGGTGAGTGGCGTAATTTGTACGTCTTGTTCCGTGGTGCCCCTTTTGTCTCGGGCGCCTGGACTCTGCACGCGGGTAACATCTGGGCGACACGAGTTACATCACAAACCACCAATTCAAGAACCCTGCAGAGCTCAATAAATTGCATAATAGGGACAATTTCACCACATGCGTACCTTTTGATACCCTGAGGATATGTGCCCTTGTCAATTGTCGTAGAAACGTGCATTTAATTGTGTACAAAATGTGCGCAGAAGCGCTCTATGTATATATTCGGCTATATGTAATTGCTGTGCAAAACCTGGCTCATTCATCGTCCAGCAACGATGTGAGTGCTAGGAATCCTAACAATGCAAACTTTGCGTACTTGTTCTCAGCCACCCAAATTGTCACGTATCCAAGCTGAGGGAAGTAGCCCTTCACGGTACCAACAATGTCTCTCTCCTTGGACAGGTATGTCTTCTTCCCGGCATAAAGCGGAATATCGTTACCTGCGTTATTGTCACCCTTTGTCAAGAGTAGCTGTTTGCCGGTATCCTTCGTGCTGTGGTGTTCCCTCAGTACTCTGTGTACGATAGGAATCTGTTTGTTGTCAACCTCGTAGACGACAATATCACCGACTTGCGAGTACTTGTTTCTGTTCCATAGAAATAGAATATCACCTCTCTGGAAGGCAGGCTCCATCGACCCGGATAGCACAACAACTATAGGTGAGTGCGTGTCGGCAACGATGGAGTAGGTCTGCCAGAACATGTATGCGGACGAAAAGACGAAGCATAGGTTTAGGAACTTGGCCAATTCAGCTCTGATGTTCATTGTGTCGTGTGTTGTGTATGATGATGAGGGATTGTTCTTTTAATTATGACAACTCTCAATAACGACTACTCACTCAATACATTCGTGTTTTTTTATCGCTGCAACTTGAAGGTTCATGCCGTGTATTGCAGTAATGTACTATGAGGTGGCCCTTTGCAATACGCGCCTCGCGGAGATCAAACAAACAAAAATTTGGAAAATCATGTGATCACAAATTTCGCAAGAGTGCCAATTCTTAGACTAACGAGGTCATTGCCTGCCACTGTGCGTATCTCTCCTCCACAAAATGGGTCAATTGCGATGACGAACTACACAGCTGTACTTCTTGCTGCATAGCTGTGCAAGTACGATACCATTGCGCCCACGCCAAGGCGTGCAAGAGCGAGTCCGCCAAGTCATCGTCCTTGCGCGTGCCATTCAGGGGATCCTGCAGACATAAAGCATCAAACAGAGATATGGAGCGTCTCGTACGATCAGAATTGGTCACATAACTGCTAATTTTGTCCTGTATCTCTGGAGCAATATTAAACTTACGGGATGAAGTGTCCTGCATCCATCTCTTGACCAAATCGATTCTTAATCTCTTGGATTTGAGTCCCGTACGTTCCTCTAACTCACGCGGGACCCAGTATTTGGTCATCCGTCCTGGGTCAGATGACACTACTTTGTCTGGTTTCCACACATCCAAGCCGGCGAATATCAAATGTTCCATGACATTCAACTTCAGAATAGGGTCAGATACAGCACTGGACCCAACAGTTCGTGTACGCTGTTTTTCTACAGTGTACAACGTCGACGTAGAGAGCTCTGGTGTGCTCCTCAGATCATGCACAAACCGACCTGCGACTTTGGCTGTTTGAGAGGGTGCCAAAGCCAATGGTTCGCCTGAACTATATGTGTGCTGCAGGTCCCTTTTAGACCAGTGGACCAGCACATCTGCATCAGATGTGCAACATACGGATGCAACTGCGAGATTCACCACCCCGGTATCGATTGATGTGAACTGCACGGGATTTGGACCCTTTGGGAGTGCGTTAAACAATACCACTTGATCAACGATATCTTTCACCTTCACAGCCTTGGTAGCACCACTGGGGGCCCCTATAAGAAATGCTAACTGTTTAAGGATGGAATTGTTTAGTGAAAGTAGGATACGTTGCATTTTTTGGGTTGGTGCAGGTGCAAGTGTAAGTGTGTGGTATAACGCGCGCATGTGCAAGGGAATTTTAAGCATGTGTACCATACCCTCAGAGTACAAATAAAATATGTTTGCGGGGAAATTTAGTCAAAAAGAAGCATATGTATGTGTTGGTATATCTTGTATGGATAGGTAGGAGCGGTTGGTGATAATGCCAGATCAGTTTGAAAAATGCACAGCGTAACATCATTATGTGTTCAGTGTAAATGCTAGGGTATAGTCGTGCTGTTCACAATAGTCTGGGCGGCATTGCACATGTTCTTGCTGCAAGTGTGAAATTTCCATTACAAGAAGTTGGCGATGTTTTAACATTTCAAATGGGACGGGATTGTTGTGATACGCTTATGAGAATGGTGTGATACGCTTATGAGAATGGTGTAATACGCTTATGAGAATGGTGTAATAATACCTCTGCTCTATCGCCAATAATACCTCTGCTCTATCGCCAATAAAGTCAGTCACGAGTACTATGATACAGACACAATAAAAAAAGTATATACCGTATTAATAAAAGGTGTCTTTTGTCGACAACCTCCACATGTTAAAACACAACAATTCCCAAAGCAAGTACTGCCACTGTGCATAAATGAAGGAGATTTGAATTGCTCATAGATCTATGTGATAATTTACAGATAAAATACGTCACCCCCCTAAACCTACGTCCAAAGTAAATAATTACCCAGACATTAACTTATACCCAAGTCCAAAGTGTCCGCGCTAGACGCTGTAATTGTGCTCTCCTCATATGTGCATCGTGCATGCCTTTCTCTTCCATTATCTTACATAAGCATAGTGCCTAATTTATCTGGTAGATAATTTCGGACATTCACAAAGGGTGCAATGTATTATGGTAATCCCACAATAACAGAGACACCCCGAAAGTAGTATTTGGCATAAATATGTTTATTGAACTTTGGGAAGTTAAGGTTGTGAGTGTGGATCACAAGATACACAATGGATGGTTGAAGCGATGTGTGAATAAGAGATATGTGACGCGATACATTACGCGGGGTAGATATGCAATCGAGATGCGGGCCAGACACATTGCACATTGCACATTGCACATTGCACATTGCACACTTGCACAATTACCAATTGCATTCCCAAACAAGCAACCGATAAAGTGACTACAACATCGCAGAGGGGAGAGGAGGGGACAGGGAGCAGAGAGGAGTCGGGAGGCAGTGCACAGGGCGAGCAGGGAACAGCGCAGAGGACAAACGGGCGAGCAGGGAATAGTCCACGGAGAAACCGAGAAGTAGCACAGTGGCAACAAGACAATAACACAGAGGGCACACTAGGAACATCAGAGGAACAGCGGAGGAACAGCAGAGGAACAGCGGAGGAACGCCGCCTCGACGAATCACACAGCTCTGCAGCGCTGGATGCGCCGCCCTTCTTCTTGTTGCCACCACCCACTCCTGCCCAAAGGGGCAATCAGCAGCAGCCACAGAACTGTTCCTCGCCCTCGCCCTAGTGCAGTTCTCGCCCTCGCCCTAGTGCAATTCTGCCCTCGCCCTAGTGCAATTCTGCCCTCACCCTCACGTCTGGACAGGCACAGAATCCCCGCAGAGGCACTGCAAGACGACTGGGTGTCACGGAATCCCCGCAGGGGTACCGCTAGAGGCACGCACAGCACAGCACGCACAGCACGCACGCACGCCCAGACAACCGCGCAGTGCAGCATTCCACGAACGATGGTGACAACGGCCAGGCCACCCACACCCGTGCCTGCACGGTTGTCTGTGGGACTTTCACCGCTGCGCAACAATCTGCGCCCAGCACCGCTCTCCCGCGCCCTCCCGCGCCGCCGCGTCGCAACGGTGCGGGTGAAGATGGGGGCCACGCACAGAAACACCCGCACAGGACCCTCCCGATCCGTGCACAAAGGGGTCGCCACACCCAGCGAACAATGCCGGCATTCCTCGCCAGGGGATACGAAGGCGATGCCAGTGCCCTACATTCAATGCCCACGGCGATGCCCACGGCGATGCTTGTGCGCAATGCCCACTGCCCACTGCCCTACAGCCACTGCCACTGCCCTACGCCCTTCTCTGCTCCTCCTTGCAAGGGTGACTGCCAGTGACGCCACCGGCATTCCGTTCCATCCCCTAGGGGTGCGATGGCATTTGAGGTGGCACGGAGGGTATTGTACAGGGAGTGTGTATTGTATGGGAGGGAGTGCAATGTATAGGGAGGGTATTGTATAGGAGGAGTAGCGCCTAATGTATAGGGAGTGTGCACCTTTGCATAGGGATAAAATATCGTTCACCTACTGTATAGCCAGAGGCTTGTGGGATTGTCGTGCGTGTATACGTTTGCAGGGAATATCGTGCGTGCATAGAATAGTGTTTGTATATAGAATATGGCGTGTATGGACAAGAATGGGGTGCCTGTGTATTGTAACTAGTGCAACTTGCGGGGTTCGATGTTCGCAGTGAGGGGTTGCCCGGGGCACTGTTTGTTGCTGGGTCTTGGGTAATACTCCCTGCTGGGTCTCGGGCACTGCCGGGTCTAGGGTAATACTTGCTGCCGGGTCTCGGGCACTGCTGGAATGCCGATCTATTTATAGGTGGGTTATGTATCTCCCTGGGGGTTGCGTCCTTACAACTCTACAGCCCTAGAAAGTGCAGCAGGCGGCGTTTGCAGCCCGCGAGGGTGTTGAGTTTGGGCCGCACGTCGAGGTAGACGCCGCGTGTTTGGTCCATGTAGAAGTCGATGACATAGTCGATACGTGTGGGTGGAGAGGCGCTTGCAGAGGCGCCTGGAGATATACCCCCCCCAGACCGGCTCACCTCCCAGTCGTGTCTGTCAAAGGGCAAGTCCATGCGCAAGAGGTAGTGTCTGATCCACGCGCGGGGAGTGATGCGCTTAGAGTCCCCCTTGAAAGAGGTGAGAGAGATGCGGGGGGCAGTGGTGGTGGTGCCATCACCATCACCACCACCCGCCCTGCTCACCCCCTCCCAGCCCTCGATACTCCTCCACACCCTCTCGTTCACATCGTTGTGGATCGGGATCACGGCGCGCATGTCCATCCGCTCGCCCGCGCCGCCCATCTCCTTGCGCTGCATCGCGTCGTAGAACTGCCGCTCGGAGGGGTACACCCAGTTGCCGCCCGTCGCGGTGCGCGGGATGCTCGACACCGCGCGGCTCTCGGAGAGCGGCGCCTCGCCGGGGATGTTCTTGTTCTTGTTGTGGGTCTCTAGCCAGGCTAGACGGGTGGCCTCGTCCACGGGGCATTGCGAGGCGTCGCTGGTGGGCGAGGGGGAGTCTGGGTGCGACATTGTGTGAGCGAAGCGAGGTGTGTGTGTGGGTATACTCTTGTGTGTACGCTCGTGTGTGGGTGTACTCTTGTATATACTCTTGTGTACTCTTGTGTATACGGGTGTGTGTACTCTTGTGTGTGTATACTCTTGTATTTACGCTCTTGTATACTCTTGTATACTCTTGTATACTCTTGTATACCCCTGTGTACAACGCCCTTGTGCTCTTTATATACCCTGCGTATCCCTTATATGTCCCCGTCCCCGTCCCTGTGCATGTCCTCGAATGCCCGTCCTTGTTCTCGACTGCCCGTCCCCGAATGCCCGTCCCCAATGCCGAGAGACGCGCGACATGTCCCGACAAACGCTCGCACGTGATACTTGTCACGTGCCGTCACGTGGGTGTCACATGACCCCAACTCCGTCACGTGGGTGTCACATGACCCCAACTCCGTCACGTGGGTGTCACATGACCCAACTCCATCACGTGCCGACTTTGCCGATCCCCCGCCGGCCCGTCTCCGTGTATCGGCTTTCCCCTCGCCTCGCCTCGCCTCGCCTCGCCTCGCCTCGGCTTTCCCCTCCCTTCCCGCCCCGTGGCGATGCCGAGGGGTTTTGCCGGTGTTGCGCGGCTCACGGCGCGTCTAGCCGCGGTTTGCACAGCGCTGATTGGCTGCGCCAGCGGCTAGGCGGCGCCCACCCCTTCTTTCCCTGCAAACACCGATACACCGATACACTGATACACTGATATACACGCACGCACACACGGGCCGTCTATAATCACACGACTAATGGTCGGGGCGGCGAGGGAGTCCCTTGTATATATATATATACACAGTTGTGTCGGTGAGGGTGTGTTCTTTGTTCTTATTCTCTTTTTGTTTTTGCCCTTGCTTTCACTCCTTGCATTACTAATACACCATACAAGTTCTAGTGTACACTTCTGTACTTTCCCTACTTCTAAACTTTTACTATTCCTATTTATTCACAATGATGTTCGCTAGAGTCGCTAGACGCTCCTTCACGTCCTCCGCCGTTAACCCATACAAGGTCACCGTCCTGGGTGCCTGTGGTGGTATCGGGCAGCCACTGTCCCTGCTGCTGAAGCTGAACGACAAGGTCACTGACCTGAGACTGTACGACATCAAGAACGCCAAGGGTGTCGCCACCGACATCTCCCACATCCCAACCAACTCCACCGTCACTGGCTTCTCCGCCGAGGAGGCCGACGGCCTGAAGAACGCCCTGAGCGGCACCGACGTCGTCCTGATCCCAGCCGGTGTCCCAAGAAAGCCAGGCATGACCAGAGACGACCTCTTCAACATCAACGCCGGCATCGTCTACGACCTCGCCACCGCCGCGGCCGCCAACGCCGCCAACGCCGCCATCCTGGTCATCTCCAACCCAGTCAACTCCACCGTGCCTATCGTCGCAGAGGTCTTCAAGAAGAACGGCGTCTACAACAAGAAGAAGCTGTTCGGTGTCACCACCCTCGACTCCATCAGAGCTTCCCGCTTCATCTCAGAGGTCGAGGGCACCAACCCCACCCAGGAGCACGTCAGCGTCGTCGGTGGCCACTCCGGTATCACCATCATCCCACTGCTCTCCCAGACCAAGTACGCCCAGTCCCTGTCCAAGGAGCAGCGCGACGCCCTGATCCACAGAATCCAGTTCGGCGGTGACGAGGTCGTCAAGGCCAAGAACGGTGGCGGCTCCGCCACGCTGTCCATGGCCCAGGCCGGTGCCAAGTTCGCTAACGCCGTGCTGAGGGGTTTCGCCGGCGAGAAGGGCGTGACGCAGGCTTCCTACGTCGACTCGCCTCTGTACAAGGCCGACGGCATCGAGTTCTTCGCCTCCCCAGTGACCCTGGGCCCAGACGGTGTCCAGGAGATCCACCCTATCGGCGAGCTGTCCGGCGAGGAGTCCGAGCTGCTGAAGGAGTGCAAGGAGACGTTGAAGAAGAATATCGAGAAGGGTGTAAAGTTCGCCGACGCCAAGAAGTAAGCGGCCTCTTGCAGGTTGGAAAATTCAACTCAAACTCAAACTGCTCCCACCACCCCACCTTATATAAATATTCGTAACACTCAATGAAAATGTGTATATAATAATACCTTCAATACAATCTTACTGATGAAACTGGTGCGGGGGACAGTGCGCATGTGGTAGGCTCTACGAAGTGGTGATGTTTCCGTCACATCTATCTAAATGGTAGAGGTTACGGAAGCATTCCGCAGTGTCAAGTTGTGTAAAATCAGAGTTTTTACACTGACACATTGCTGAGTGGTTTATGCAATCGCCCTTGTTCAATCGCACTTGTTCAATTGCGCTTGTTCAATCGTCCTTATTCATACAAGTTGTTCAATCGCGCTTGTTCAATCGCGCTTGTTCAATCGCGCTTGTTCAATCGCGCTTATTCATACAATTTGTTCCTGTTCAACAGTGAGAGCAGGAGCAAAAGGATTCAATCTGGTATGTTGAACAAGAACCTGGATTTATGCACTATATTTCCGCTTTAGTTAATGGAAAGGTACCTGAATAGCTCACTCGATTAATTGGGTTTAAATATCGATGCGCCCTCCTCCTAACCCATACACAGAATAAATAATTATGTAGCAAGATACTACTTTACATCCTATTTCAAACTGCCATTTGTGATGCGTTTCTTTTAAGAAGGTACAATCACACTCATCTCATGCATGTTGTTCTACTCCTCTATCTTCCTTGCATTGGTATAATGTATAATGTACCTTGTACATTATCGCGACGCTATTTAGAGCGTGCAAGTCAAGTAAACCACCAGAATCACCGACTCATTCAACTTTCAAGACGTTTTTCTCAAACATTTTCTGTCTTGGCTTGTCCAAATCGTGTACCAACTTCACTCTTTTTAAGTTGTCCATCAGCACAACATCCAGCAAGAATACTGTTAGAAAGGCGCAGTTTTATCGTGGTAGCCACACGCTGTTTCTCTTGCATATTAAAAAATTAGTATTGTTAAACCGAGTTTTGGAGTAAACACATCACCGACCCATCATTAATGGTTATTCCCTTTATATTAAAACAAGTTGTTTGGATGTACCTATATAATCCCGCACACATCCATATTCCATCACCTCGACCTGTCATATATAAGCGCTGCGCGCATGAAATCCAGCGATGCGTCATCGACCCATATACAGACGCCAACGCCATCTTCCACAATGCCCCAGGTGAAGGGGAGACCGATTGACAACGAGACGAGGTGCGTGCACTGGCACTCTGACCTCGATATCATCGCTCTTAAATTTAAATGTTGTGTAGAATATTACCCCTGTTATGAATGTCACGAGGAAACTGCAGGACATACTCCTCAGAGGTACAGTTTGACAGACTCAACGGAGAGACAGATACCTACGGTCTTGTGTGGTAAATGCAGCAATGAGATGACATTCGAGGAGTACGCTAGAGACATAAAATGCACAAAGTGCGCCGCGCCTTTCAATCCGGGGTGTAAACTGCATTATGATTTGTACTTTGACAAGTCGTAGTGAAATGTAGTTTTATTAAGCAAATTTCAACCTCGACTCTGACACTGGTGCAATGAGTGTCCCTGTCAAATTTACCCAGCCAAACCACCCAAATGTTATGTTTACTCTTTAATTTTTTTTATTATTATGTATATTACATGATGACTGATATGATATTACCTTCTTCCCTTACCGCTCTTCATACGGCCCTCAAACCCGGCTCTCTTCTTGGGAATGGCAACTCCCTTGTACTTACGCTTCATTTTCTGCTGCTTGGAGCGCTTGACACCTCTGTTGTCCTTTCTGATCTGCAGATTCTCCTCTCTTCTCTTGACACGCTCCGCCTTGGTATCGGATACCATACGCTTACGGTCATCCCATTCAATAGCAGACTTACGCTTCTTAGCCTCCTTGCGCTTCAGGGCCTTCCGCAGAAGTTTCTCGTCGTCCTTGATCTTGACACCTTCCGTCTGTAGCATTGTTCTTTGCCATTTGTCCTTTTCCTTCTGTTTGATCTGGTCGAGCTCATCGCGAGACTCTAGCTTACTACGCTTAGTCTCAAGCATCTTGATGTGTGCCTTTAGGTCCTTCTTGGCAGGACCCTTCTTCTTACCACCTTTCCTTATACGCTGCAGGTCAGATGTAGCTCTGTCACCGTCATCGAACATGATGTTTTGGAAGATGACACCGTCAGCATTGATCTCGTCAGTGTCGATCTTTTGCTTCTTGGTGGCAGGCATGTCGTCATTGTCATCGTCGTCGCTTGCAGCGTCAGAATCGCTATCGTCGTCCTGCTGATGTTGCTGCTTTCGCTTGCCCTTGAGCTCTTCTTTGTGCTGTCTTTGTTTCAGAATAGCCTCTCTAGAAGCAGGAGCACCATCAGCCTTGGAGCCTGGTGCCTTTCTCTGTTTCTTCATGCCTTGGATCTTAGACTGCAGTTTGGCGCGCAGGGCATCGAGATTCTTCTGTTTCTTAGCCTTGGCCACCTCATCGGCCTCCTTCTGCTCTTGCGTCTTGGCCTCCTTGATAGCAGCATGCTTCTCACCTTCGGTTTCATAGACTGGGGAACCAGTGGCGGATGTGTCCTTTGCGTCGTCATCGCCATCTCTCACTTCGTTGCCCTCATCGTCAAAGACGAACTTAGCATCAGCGTTGTTCTCCTCAACTTCATCATCATCCCCTTCATTGGAGTCAGCATTACCCGCCTTGGTAGCAGCAGTCTTCTTCTTCTCGCTCTTCTGGTTCTTCTTCAGCTCAGCCTCCCTCATGGCCTTGAGCCTTTGACCCGGAAGCACAACCGGCTTGGCATCGGCCTCGCGCTTCTTCATGATGTCCAACGCAGTAGAGGCGTCGTCACTCTGAGCAGTAGGATCCAACTTCTTGGCCTTGTCATCGCGAGCCTGGTCTTTGCTCTTCTTCTTGGCCTTCCACTGGTCCTGTGTGTTCTCATCGTAGTAGTACTTGGCAGGGATGAGGGCCAGCAGACCATCGAAAGCGTTGGAGTTAGCTCTCAGTCTCTCTTCCAAAGAATTGCTCATAGTTCCTGTACTTCAGTGGTGTCTGTCCTGTTCGATACCAATCCCAAAAACAGTACAAATAACCTTCTTTCTGCCTGCCGGTGTCTTCTTCTACCTGCTCATCGAGCTCATCGCATCGCCTCTCTCGGGGCCTTTACTATGGAACGGGCCTTCGTGTCTGGGGGCCTCGCTTGGAAAATTTTTCAGGTCGGGCGGGTAACTGCGACTGAAAAAAAATTTTCAAGATTGGTTGGGCGTCGCGTGTCGCCAACGATGAGATAAGGCATATATAACAGATGAGGTCAACGTGGTTGCAAGCTTGCTTTGACGTCTAGTGTTGCCTCCGCATTATCAATTGGTCTTTTGTTTCCCTTGTCATCTCAAACCAAGCCACTTTCACAATGTCTCAAGGTACTCTATACACCTCCGCCACCCCAAGATGTCTTCCAATCGTCGCTCTTATTAAGAAGTTCGACCTGGACATCGCCACTGTCGACAAGTCCACCGTTGCCGACTTCGAGAAGAAGTTCCCTCTAGGTCAGATCCCAGCCTTCGTTGGTCCAAAGGGTTTCAAGATCACCGAGGAGATCGCCATTCTGTACTACATTGCTGACTTGATCCAGTGCGAGAAGTCCAAGGCTGCCCTAAAGGGTAAGACCGAGGCTGAGAAGACCCAGGTCCTAAGATGGGTTTCTGTTGCTAACACCAACCTATTCTCCGCTATCTTCGGCAACATCCTATCCATCAAGGGTGTTCTTCCATACAACAAGAGAGACAACGACAACCGTGCTGCTCTTATTGAGAAGTACGCTCAGGTTTACGAGCAGAGACTAAAGACCCACACTTACGTCGCCACTGAGAAGATCTCTCTAGCCGACCTACAGGGTGCTGTCTCCTGGACCAGTGCTTTCTCTACCATCCTAGGCCCAGAGGCCAAGGGTAAGTACCCAGCTCTTGTCAGATGGTTGAACACTGTCGTTGCTTCCGACATTGGTAAGCTAATCTTCGGTGACTTCAAGTTCGCTGCCAAGGCTCTAGCCTACGTTCCACCAAAGAAGGAGAAGAAGGCCAAGAAGGCCGAGGAGCCAAAGAAGGCCAAGAAGGTTGAGGAGGCCCCAGCTGCCGCTCCAGCCGAGAAGAAGCCAAAGCACCCTCTAGAGGCCCTTGGTAAGTCTACCTTCGTCCTAGACGACTGGAAGAGAAAGTACTCCAACGAGGACACCAGAAAGGGTGCCCTTCCATGGTTCTGGGAGCACTACAACCCAGAGGAGTACTCCATCTGGAAGGTCGAGTACAAGTACAACGACGAGCTAACCATGACCTTCATGTCCAACAACCTGGTCGGTGGTTTCTTCAACAGACTGACTGCTTCCACCAAGTACATGTTCGGTTGTCTAGTTGTCTACGGTGAGAACAACAACAACGGTATCACCGGTGCCATCATGATCAGAGGCCAGGAATTCGCCCCTGCTTTCAACGTCGCCCCAGACTGGGAGTCTTACAGCTACGCCAAGCTTGACCCAACCAAGGATGAGGACAAGGACTACATCAACAACATGTGGGCCTGGGACCAGCCAGTTGTCGTCGCCGGCGAGAACAGAGAGATTGCTGACGGTAAGGTTCTAAAATAGACGTATTAGCTTATGTATTGACTATATAACTTTTTTACCAAATCTACCTTATTTTCTTTTCTTATTGCATGTGTCATGTTCGCCATTCTCATCAAATATATCATGTTCCCCATTCTCATCAAATATATTATATGTCCCAGCCATATCAAATATATTATATGTCCCAGTCATATCAAATACACCACACACATATCGACAACAGTAATAAGAACCGGGAGGAAACACAGCTTTCCCATTTCTTTATTAATATATTGTTCTGTCGCTGTCGCGTGTCGCCATCGCTTTAAACAGTTGCCGCCGGCTGCTTCCCGGCTGCCTTTTTTTTGTCCACAAGCGGGTAACTTTTGGCTGCGCGAGAGAGCGACTGTATTCTGAAATTTACAGCCATTAATTTTGGCTGGCAGCATGGTTGCATTAATGACAAGAATTGGTGATATTAGAGGTCGGAGGAGATATCAATTACCATATATTAGTGTACAATAGTATTGTAAATACAGTGTACATTTAGAGCAAGAAAAGGATATAGGCAAAAGATGGCTACCACTCTTTACACCGCGAACGAATTTGTGCTGTTCTCTGTCCCAGCCAGCGCTAAGCCAGTCGATGCGTCTGGTCTTGGTACTGACCAGTGGCTTAACCAGAAACTGCTTGGCGGCAAGGCCTTCATTTCCAACTTTGAGGTCCCAGAGTTCAAGATTGGATCCTTAGACACTCTGATCGTGGAGTCTGAGGAGCTGAGCAAGATTGACAACCAGATTGGCGTTTCTATTAGCAAGATCATCGAGATCTTATCTGGTATGAGTGAGACTAATACGAACGAGTACAAAACAATTTCAATTAATAATGTCCCAGTCCCAGAGTATCTGGAGAACTTCCACTGGCAGACTAGAAAATTCAAGCTGGATAAGGATATTAAGGAGCTGATAAGTTTGATCTCTGGAGAGTCTTCCCAGCTGGATGCCGATGTCAGAGCTACATACACAAACTACACAAATGCCAAGACTAACCTAGCTGCGGCGGAGAGAAAGCAGACTGGTGACCTTTCCGTGCGTTCTCTGCACGACATTGTTAAGCCAGAGGATTTCGTTCTGAACTCTGAGCACCTAACAACCATCCTAGTGGCTGTACCAAAGAACCTCAAGACTCAGTTTGAGGAGTCCTACGAGACACTGGCAAAGAACGTGGTTCCTGGTTCTGCTGGTATCATATCCCAGGACTCTGAGTACATCCTTTACAATGTCCACTTATTCAAGAAGAACTTGCAGGAGTTCATAGTCGCTGCTAGAGAGAACAAGTTCATTCCTCGTGAATTCAACTACTCTGAACAATTGATTGATGAGCTAAAGAAGGAGCATGATTCCGCCGCAAGTCTGGAGCACTCGCTACGTCTACAGCTTGTTAGACTGGCCAAGGCCGCCTATGTTGATGTTTTCATGAACTGGTTCCACATCAAGACCCTTCGTGTATACGTCGAATCCGTCCTACGTTACGGTCTACCACCACACTTCAACACCAAGATTATCGCCGTTCCTCCAAAGACTCTAAACAAGTGTAAGGCCGAGCTAATAACCGCTTATGGCTTCCTCGGTGGCAACGCATTTGCCATGGACAAGAATGGTAAGATCGACAAGGAGGAGTCTTCTCTACACCAATATGCATCTCTGGTTGACACCGAATACGAGCCATTTGTTATGTACACTGTGACCCTATAGTGACAGCATTATCCACAGATTTATACATCAATTACATATATAATTAATTTAACCAAATAGATATTAGAACGGAAAGGGCTGCCGTACATCCCAATATATGTTCTTAAGGGATCTAATTCATCAGATTATAAGAAGATGAGATTGTGGGAAGTGTTATATGCATACATAGTTGTATATGGAAAATATGGTACAATGGAGATGGGTGCAGAGTTTGAACATCTACTCTTCGTCGTCACCGGCAGCCTTAACCAGATCCAGGAACTTCTCTTTAGAAACTTCAGTGATCAGTTCTCTCTTCTCGTTTCTATTCCTGATGTCAGACATGTTATCAGTGACCTCTTTATTGGTCCTTACCTGTGTGGATAGAATAGCGTTGAACAATTTAACAACACCCTTCTGAGCAATTTTTCTCAACTTGGTCTCTTTGGCGATGAGTTCTCTGATCTCCTCACCGGTGTGTTGCACGTCAGACACCATAGGAAGAATATCAGTCTTTCTTGTCTTGCTGAGAAGCTTCTTCTTCTCGGCTACAATAGCCTTCTTGGCCTTGTATTCTAACTTAGAGGCATCGTTCTCCTTCAGAACTCTCTTATTTCTGGCCATGATAGGATCCTTTCTGTCATATGCCTTTAGATGAGACGACAGAATTGCCGACATTGCGTTAGAGAAATCATTGGAACCATCATCATGTTTGCTGTTCTTGGACTTCTTCTTTTTTGGGAAATCGTCATCACTTTCTTCGGAAGCTTCCTCGTCCTCCTTTTCTTCTTCTTCTTCCTCCTCTCCGCTCTCGTTCTCCTCATTAGAATCGACCTCCTTGTCGGAAGCTTCCTCGTTGGAAGAACCAGCATCGTTATCACTTGCAGGCTCAGCAACCTTCTTCTGCGATGAGGTAACAGAGCTTCTATCTCTCTTCTTGTTTGCTACAGATATTTTACCCTTTGAACTCATTTTGTGTGGAATACTGCTCTGAAACTTGGTTGTTTGAGTTTCTTGCGCCTGTGTGGACTATATATTAAAGATGTAGTACACATAAAACTACGATTCTGGGTACAGATGAGGCCAAACCTGCCTGCTGAAAAGTTTCTTGAACTCATCGCGGACCGGTGAAAATTTATCATCATGGGGTTACCCGCCGCGCATCCAAAAATTAAGTGCAATTAAATAATGACACTGGGCCTAAACGAAAAGTAAACAAAGATGAAACGCGTAAATGTACCTGTAACCTACTTTGAAACTACATAAACACAGAGTTCAGAGGAACAGTAGTTGCATTTATCTATTTGTGGTGCACTTAGGATATCAAGTTTGAACATCCGGTCGTTCGCTCTTTCTCACAGTCCTAAATCATCATATACATTCAATTCCAATGAGAGACGTGCCATCGACGCCACTCCGGGCATCAAGGGAGGGTAGCATGATCCCATCACCCCATAGATCGAGTAGTATTGGAACTGTATCTAATTCACAGTCGAAACGACGTTACACCAGCTCTCCACCAGCTAAGAAAGCATCGTCTGCTGTATTTGCTGCAGAGAAGCGAAACACCATTTATTCAAGAATTCCTCAAAGTGGTAACCATCCTTCAACTTCCACGGTGGGAACTACAGCTCCAAATTCCGTTAATTTGACAAAGTTTTACAAAAGTAATATTCTTGAACTGAATGAGTTACAGGATACCCTTTACAAAAAGAAATCTATATTAGATGCAAAGAATGATGAGCACGAATCGTATCGTCAGAAACAACAAGAAATTCAAATTAAATGGGATAGAACATCCGCTGAGAAGAAGAGAATTGAGAATCAATTAAAGTTAAAACAGAATGAGTTCCAGAGGTGTAAGCAGAATAGTATAGAGAAAAAGCGGATATTAGAACAAGGTCACAATCTTCAGATAAAAGAATTAGAGGCTAAGAATCAGAGTGAAATTAATAGAATGACGAATGATTACGCCATGAAGATTGAAAAGTTAAAACATGATAAAATTAAAGAATTCGAAGAAAAGAGATCTTCTTTATTGAACGATGTTGAAGGCATAAAAAATAAGATCCTAACGAACGATGCTACTCTGGCGGATATGAAAGAAGAAGCCACTCAAACGAACACACGTTCCAAGGAAGAATGGATGCTCAAATTTCAAGTAGAGTGGAACGAACAGGTCAGTATTAATGAGGAGAAGGCTTCAACTCTTGATGAAATGGAGAAATCGTTGGAGAAAGAACTGAAACCAGAATTGGCAGAACTCACAGAAAAACTAGAAGAATCTAAGGAACGGTTTGAAAAGTTGCAAAAGACACTGGATAGTAGAACTGATGAAACCAAACAATTGGTTGCAAAGATAGATGAAAAGGAGAAGCAGATAAATGATTCACAAGTCAAAACTGAGGAGTTATCGAACGATATCGAGGATATTAAGAAAAAATTGAAAATCGTTGACAAGGAATTAATCAAGGAAGAAACAGTGAGACGTACATTGCATAATGAACTTCAAGAATTAAGAGGTAACATCAGGGTTTATTGTCGATTGAGACCACCTCTTCCATCAGAGCAACAAGATACATCTCATTTGAACGTTGAGAAATTTGATGATTCAAATGGTACTCAGCTTATGCATGTCGATAAGCCAGGATTTTCGGGTAGTAGCACCACGAACCATCAAGTATCACACTTCCAATTTGATAAAATCTTTGACGCAAATGATACAAACTACGATGTTTTCAATGAAGTTGGGCAATTGGTGCAAAGTGCATTAGATGGGTATAATGTGTGTATTTTTGCTTATGGACAAACTGGTTCTGGTAAAACTTTCACCATGCTTAACCCTAAAGATGGTATAATACCATTGACCATTACCCACATATTTGATTGGACCGAAAGTCTTAAGGAAAGAGGCTGGAATTATACCATAACATGTCAGTTTATCGAAATCTACAATGAGAATATTGTAGATCTATTGCGTAATACGCATAATCCTGATGACACAGAACAGCACACAACATTGCGTCACGATATTAGACACAACATGGATACACAGCGAACGACTATCACTAATATCACAACGTGTAAACTCGACAGTGAGGCCACCGTCCATTCTGTGCTTCAGAGAGCTAGTAAATTGAGAAGTACGGCCAGTACTAAATCCAACGAGCACTCGTCCCGTTCCCATAGTATTTTCATTGTTCACTTACGAGGTGAAAATAGTAAAACGGGTGAGAGCTCAGAAGGAACCCTGAACCTCATTGACCTGGCAGGTTCGGAGCGTATTAATGCATCTCAGGTTACTGGCGAACGACTTCGCGAGACTCAACATATCAATAAATCTCTGAGTTGTCTCGGAGATGTCATTCATGCCTTGAATGATAACTCTGTCAATAAGAGACACATACCGTTCCGTAATTCGAAGTTGACGTACCTCCTGCAGAACTCATTGACAGGTAATTCGAAGACATTGATGTTTGTTAATATCTCTTCGGCATCTAATCACATCAACGAGACGTTGAATTCTCTGCGGTTTGCATCAAAGGTAAACGCTACGAAGATGCAGAAGGGTCCGGGTCAGTAATACCGTCGTGTATCGGCAATAATATATATATATACTTGGAAATGTCTACAGAAAAAAAAAAGTGTTAGATAATCTGATGTTGGTTTGTGGTCGTTTCTATTTACTTTATGTAAGATTACCGATTTTGTTCGTGAATATCATGTATATGTTGTCGGTCAAGAGGTGGTTGGAGACTATACTTCCTTTTTTCTATACAAATATAACCGACTAGTTGTTCTTTTTGTTGAAGTCTGGGTTGGCATTTGGGCCCAAATCCTGCTGGCGCTGTTGAATCTCGCTGGACTCCCTGTCCTTGGATATCTTGGCGTCTTTATCCTCGGTTGGCTGGATGTTCAAAAACTTCTGCAGTCTTCTGATGGCCCAATTCTGACCAATGAACTTCACATCAGGATCGGACTTACCTTCGGTCATGGTATAGCGTTTCCACCACGAAGGGCTCTTGAAACGTGGATCTTCTTGCGGCATCTGGCGGTCGTCCGCCCTAATCTCGGCGACAGCACTCCTCAGCTCGCCGGCGAGCCTGCTACGCAGATCCTGAGCCTCCTCGCCGTACTTCAGTGTATCATTCAAGTCCGTCTCTTCAGGAGAGCTGTATTTCTCAACAAGCGACCCCCATTCGGCCCTGTAGTTGTCTACCAACGTGTCATCGAGTGGTTTCCCAAATGTTACATTGATCTCGGTGCCGATACTCTTTACAAACTGCTGGAACCCCGAATCTGTCTCTTCCTCCGGCAAAATATTCTCGAACCCCGTAGTGAATATGGGCAGCACGATAGGTGGCTTTGTGGCCTCTAAGATCATTCTGGTGATCCCCCATTTGAAGTAACGCATCGAGTTGGAAAATGGGGGGTGCAGCTGCAAGACGAACCCCTCTGGGTATACGTGTACCCAGGACGGCTTGGACCTTATAATTGGTGGCAAGTAGCGGCGAGCGCTCTTTGAATCACCTTGGCCAAACGGAACCGTGTCGTCTGGGCTCAGTAGTCTGATGGACGCATCGATGGCCCCCTGGAATGGACCGGCCCCAAACCTCTCGGTAGAGAGCACCTGTCCCGCAGAGAAGAAGAAAGACCGAATTTTCCCGGCAAAACATATATTGTGGGCTCCCAGACACCAGCGCATGTTGGTGAGAGAGCTGTACATGGACATAGGTAGCGTTGCCCATATAAAAGGGTCGTCGACGGTAGACATGTGGTTCATAACGGTCATAAGACCTCTGTCCTCGTCCTTCGAGCGCTTGCGAGCAAGCGTCAGATTGTCGTAGTTGTTGAGTTTCACATTATAAAACGCCTTGATAATGAGCTTGGAAACACCGATGACGAAGAAGGATGTGCTGTAGGAGAAGAACCTCCAGGCGCGACTGCGTCTCGGATACTGGTTGAGGAAGTCGTCACCACGCTGCAGCACGTCAGGGAAAGTCATATCGTTTTGGGACCAGTAAATAATGTCGATACTCCTTGTGCAAAAAAAGATCAAAAGATCGAAGGGAAAAGTAGGAGGGCAAGTATTCTACACAAACACCCTGACACATATCCCTTGTGCATACTAATACAATGCGTAAACATGCTTATATAAGAAGCGCTGCGTTAATCGCGAGAATGACAGCGCGGCGCGTTTAGCTAAGCTAAGCGAGGTGAAAAATTTCACCCCCGCCAAACGAACAAAGGGACAACAAAAGCAAAAGCAAAAGCAAAAACAAGAACAAGAACAAGAACAAAAACAAAAACAAGAAGTAAACGCTTCTAGACACACCCCATATATCCACATACCACACCCACCTGGACGATGGAGAAGTTTACCAACTGGAGAGACAAGGGAACTGGTATCGCGCCCTTCCTACCCGCGACGAGCGACAAGGACAATGTGTTTTTCAACAGTTCTATTGCAACGAACGTACTCTTGCTGGCTGTAATGGTTGCCAAGCTTGTTGTGTGCATCCCGCTCGTTCTGTTAGGAAACGTCGTCCCCGGGATGCAGATGTACGCGCTGCGCCTGTTACTCGCCAGCCGAGTCAAGATGGACTACCAGGTGCACGGCGTGAAGCGCAGCGCTGTTAGCCGCGACGCCAGCCGCTACTACTTGCAGCCGGGCACATTGTACGTAGCAAACTACTCCTCGGCCCTCGCCGCTGTTCTCTTTTGCCTGGTCTCCGCGGGACCAGTCCGCCTTATTGTCGCTGACTCCGGGGAGTTCTTCGAGCTGACACCCCGCCAGTTCATCGACTTCACCATGTGCAACCAATCGCTGGACCCATCCAAGTACACCGTGCCCTTGAAAGAGCTGGACCTTGCCCAGCGCGCTCAAGGGAAAGGCAATCACGTGTGCATCCTGTTCGCCGAGGGCACGTGCTCAAACGGCAAGTCGGTGCTGCCCTTCCAGACCGGCAAACTGGCGCTCCAGGAGCTGCTGGGCGAGGACGGGACCCGGCCGAGCGCAATTAGCGTCACGCCCCTCTCGTTGCGCGTGAACGCCTCGCTGGTTACCCCTCTCGGCGGCTCGCGCTGGCGCCTATTCTTGCGCGTTATGCTCTCGGCGCACAGATGCGCTGCGCGCGTCCGCCTGGGCGAGCAGCGCAGTTTGGCGCGCGAGGATGGCGCGCTGGACGGCCTGCGCACCGCACTGAATGATGGAGACAAGTACAAGCTGGTGTCCAAGACCCTCGGCACCGCGCAGAAGCGCGCGTTTGTAAGGGAGTACCGCAGGTAGCGCAACATTGCGATGCGCATATTGCGTTTCGCATATTGCGTTTCGCATATTGCGCTGGCCCATTGCGCTGGCCCATTGCGCTGGCCCATTGCGTTTCCCATCAAAAACACAGCGGCTGGGCCATGGCGCTATGCACAAATTTCGCAGCTCTGCTGCACAACGACGCCAGCCAATCGCAGCCGAGCTCGCAATCTTATCAGACACTTATCAGCAACCCGTGCCTTCCGCACACCGTCTTCCCTGCGCAACTTTTTCAGCGCTCCGTATATAGAATAGCTCAGTACACCACACCCACAACATATCATCGCGCCCTGCGCCCTCTTCTCAGCTGATTTCTCCTGTCCCCTCCTCCCCCCACCCTGCTCTGTCTGTCCGTCCGCTTTTTTCATTTCTTTTGTCCTTCCCTTCCAGCGGAGAACAACGGCCGGAGGGCAAGAAATGAAAAAAAGCGCGCTCACCCAATAGGGCGGTGGCGCACAAGCGATGAGATTGGACCTGACTCAACTGTGCGCGCGCACATTTGACCACCCTCCACGCCCGCGCAAAAAGATGCGCACAACGCATTCCCTGTTTGCTTTACTGGCCCTCCGAGGGTAACACCCAACGCAACTGGCAGCCTGCGGGGCCCGGCCCATGCTGTCACCACACTTCCTCCTGCGGGCGTGTCTGAGTAGAATTGCCCCGAGACCGTGTACACCCACACACACCCGCACGCAGAAAACACAACAGCCTTGAACGGCCCCAAACAGTCCTCCCCCCCTCTGCCTCTGCCTCTGCCTCTGTCTACTTGCTCAGGCTCCCTCTGGCTCTGCATTTTTTCTCTCCTCTCGCCCCTCCTGCATTAGCTAACAGCAGGGCCGTTTGTATAAAACAATACTGTCGCCAGGCGAACTGAGCCATTAGGATCGAAACAAGCCTCTTTGGACGTATGGACAGACGTAGAGGTCCGCAGGGTGGCAAACACTACAAGTACTACTACCACCATTTAGCATAATCTCAACAGCTGCAAGAGAGAACAATAACCGTATACTGTGGTTGTGCTCTTTTTTTTTTTCATTTCATTCTTTAATTTTGCATATTCGTTATCAGCAAGAATCTCCTCTCTCCGCATCCTCTGATAATCTCCTCCCCAGGCAATCTCCTCCTCCTCATCTTTTGACCAATCCTGCAACGGCGATAACGCAGAGTGAACAAAAGAAGAAGAAGGAAAAAACAGGTTCTATCTGTCCCATCTGGAATACACACAAGACTGGGTACTGGGTTTGGTTTGGTTTATTTCATTTTCCATACTTTATCAAACGGCCGCCCAGCAATACAAGGTCGGTGGATACACACACACACTACTCCGTTCTGATTCGTCCGTAGGACTTCGTTCTTATCGTTACGTCTTACGATATTCCGATTCTTTCAGTTAATCCAAGTGTCTGTTTCCCCCCTCTTTCTATTCACAACCGGAACAACACCAGATTATAACTCCACTAGACAGCGACCTGTCAAACATTGCTTTTCCTATTCATTAGAAATCACAAGGCGTCCCTATCTTTACCCCTGTTGATCGGACTATTATAATACGTGGCACATCTCGGGACTATACTACCTAGCACATCCCTGGACTATTATATTACCTGGCACATCCCGGGACTATTTCAATTCTAATCAGTATATTTGTGCTTTGTCCTCGAACTGATAACCAAAGCCGATATCATCCCTATTGTTTCTATTTTGTTTGTTTCACGGACCAGCGCACGCAAATTCTAATCTAACACCGTCTGCTATTATATTCTCGAGACTGGAAGAAGATTACTGAGAGAGAGAGAAAAAACATCTGCCTCCCATCTTCACCAGACCGAAATATTCGATTTTGCTTTCTTTTTTATTCTCCACTCGTCATCGTTGTCCTATAATATAAAACAGTGATAAGAGATAAGATATCAGATTAGAAAGAAGAATTTTTTATCGTAAAGAAAAATTTTCTCCTTCCTTATTGCAAGAACACATCATCAGGAAAAAAAATCCACTTCACGGAACAAGATACACGAATCTTCCACTCCCAAATATTTGGTTTCTACTGCTACCTTTTATACTTGCCCATCTCATCCTTTTTTTTTGTCCCATTTATTTGACCGGGACAAGCAAGCTTTCAATAGATAAGATAAGATAATCTAAACGGGTCTTATCTTCTATCGCATTTTTCTATCTGTTTAGGAGATTGGTTATAATTGTTTTTTTTAACCTTTCTGCCCATTCTCAAGAAAGCAATATTCTTATTGTACCTGGATTCTATCAATTCCATATTGTTAATATCCGATTGTTCTTTTTTTTTTATCTACCCCTGGTCTAACTTCCTTTTTCATTCTACTTCTCTAGTACTTTGACTAGAGATAACGATACATTAGACATTTATCTTTTTTTTGTTTTCCCCCTCTCCTCCTCCTCACAACCACTTAATTCACGCACACGCACACATTGACTTATGGGTCGTAGCAAAAATGGTTATCAATGGCACGAGGAGTACGATGAGGCCACTATAGCCTTCATGATTATTGGCGCCGCCATGGTATTCTTCATGGTGCCGGGACTTGGGTTCCTGTACTCTGGTCTTGCTAGAAGAAAGAGTGCCTTGGCCCTTATCTGGGTCGTCTTAATGTCCACGCTCGTGGGAATGCTCCAGTGGTATTTCTGGGGTTACTCCCTGGCGTTCTCAAAGACCGCCACAAACCATAAATTTATCGGAGACATGAACTCTTTTGGTTTCCGTAACGTCTACGGAAAAGCCAGCGAGGACGATGTCTACCCGGAGATTGCATACGCCGGATTTCAGATGATGTTCATGTGCATAACAATGAGTATTGTCTCTGGCGCCACCGCCGAGAGAGGTAAACTGCTCCCACACATGGTGTTCCTATTCATTTGGGCCACAGTCGTCTACTGTCCAGTCTGCTACTGGATTTGGTCGCCAGGTGGTTGGGCGTACCAATGGGGGGTGCTCGATTGGGCCGGCGGTTTCCTGGAAATAATATCAGCTGTGGGCGGATTTGTCTACTCCATGTTCCTCGGAAGAAGAAGGGAGAAACTGCTCATAAATTTCAGGCCGCATAACGTCTCAATGGTCACGCTCGGCACGGGTATTCTGTGGTTTGGCTGGCTCTTGTTCAATTCCGCAAGTTCTTTGACGCCAAACTTGCGCTCAGCATATGCATTCTTCAACACAAACATTAGTGCAGTGACAGGTGGCATGACATGGTGTCTCCTTGATTATAGATCCGAGAAGAAGTGGTCGACAGTCGGTCTTTGCTCCGGTATCATTTGTGGACTGGTCGCAGCGACTCCTTCCTCCGGTTGCATCACAATATATGCATCCCTCATCCAGGGCATAATTGCAGGTATAGTCTGTAACTTTGCCACCAAGATCAAATACTATCTGAATGTTGATGATTCCATGGATCTGTTGGCAGAGCACGGAGTAGCCGGATTAGTAGGCCTGATGTTCAACGCTTTATTTGCCGCTGACTGGGTTATCGGTATGGATGGGTCCACAGAGCACAGAGGTGGTTGGTTGACCCACAACTACAGACAGATATACAAGCAGATCGCATATATTGCGGCTGTTATTGGGTATTGTGCGGTTGTCACTTCCATAATCTGCTTCGTGATGGATATCATACCGTTTATTCAGCTAAGAGTTAGTGAGGAAGCAGAAGCCAATGGTTTGGATGAAGACCAGATCGGTGAGTTCGCATACGATTACGTCGAAGTTAGAAGAGATTATTATGAATGGGGTGTTGACACCGATAATATGCACGCTTCAGACAATAATAACCAAGACACGGACTCTGATGTTATCAAACATGATAGTGACGACATAAATCACATGAAGAACACCCATCAAACTGTCCCTACTAGCGATCTCACAGCCGATACGTATCTGGGGTCGTCAGCGTCCTCTAATGCTAACGAAGACAACATCATCCAGAATGAGAAAATCATAGAGGAAGAACCTACAGTTCCAGACGAGGCAGCTGAGGCAGAGCCTTAGTTGACAATCTTGATCTTTTTGTTCTATTTTCACCTGGCGCAAAGATCATCACCTCTGCATCACAGTCATCATAAACATACCTTTCCCTACTTTTGTAGGATGATTCGGTCCTGCATTTGTTTAACGAGCGATTGACAATTCCACACTTACGAAAATTGCATGAAAGATAAATTCGCCATTTATCACGTATAGACTTTTCATAGTACTTATTTTACATATTCAAACACTATTTTTAAATTAACGTCCATTAAACAATTATATATAATCAGATACCAAGCTTGATTGTTTCAAACCTGGTTCATTTAGTACTACTTTTCCCGAATGGATAGCGTCACTGTCTAAATTATTGGGGACAAAATTGACCACCACAATTGTTAAAAGGGTGGATCTCTGGAATAGAGGAATGATTCAACTTTCCAATACTGTAGACAACTTGGCTATTTTGACAATTTAGCCCCATGATGTTTTATTTAGGTATATTAATGATCTCTCATAAGACCCAAATGCTCAAATATTGAAGGTCACGTGGACACAAAATCTGAGTCAAAAAATTCGACCTCGGTGAGGATTGAACTCACGATCTTGCGATTAACAGTCGCACGCCTTAACCAGCTTGGCCACGAAGTCTACTAACTTGTAAAATTTCAGAAAACCTTGACCAAGGTGAATAAATCAATTTTTTAAAGAAAATTTTGTTCATTTCCTTATTATACTGAAGGACATTTCTATTTATTTAAAAACATTGTTATAAAATTTGAGTCTTTGGTTAAACAATATTTTTGATGATCAATAGAAACCCCTAAATATTGTCGGTTAAATTATATTTTTGCTTTATTGGTCCTTAAATGTGCTATTGGTAATAGGTATTTTTCGTTTGTATTAAGTTATTCACGACCTTACATACAACCCTGGAAAATGGCCACAATGAATGTGTTTTGATATTACCATATGATGAACTGTTCAAAAAAATTAATCTGGATAAAATATTTCTTCCAAAAATAAAATTTCACTGCCCTTATTTAGCATTCAAAATGACCTTAAGACGGCAGTATTAGTCTGAATTTCACCAACCTTTCCTGGAATATATCAAATTACCTTCAGTAAAACCTTTAATTAATTTTCTAGCCTCGAGAACTAATTTCTTTTTACCTATTATTCCAAATTTTCAACATCGTGCCATTTCTCAGAATGCTCCATCGGAACGTCTCTTCGTAAACATAAAAAATAAAGTGATAATAAAAAAAAATTAAATGCTCATCGCTGATATTTCATTGCCGATATACAATATTAATCATTTTATATAGTTTACACAGTATGCAGTATTGTCTCTGAATATGTATCTATTCAGAAACTTGTTTGTTCAATGGTTGCTGAATATATACCATTTCTAGCCTCTGGAACCTTCGCGATCCATCTACCAAGTCTATGCTCTTTAGCAACACTTGCCAATACACGGAATGTCTCCTTATCACGGCTACCACTCTCCACAACCTGAATTTTGGTCACAACACCTTTACAATTTGGTAGTTCACCAATTTGCTTAAATGAGCGCATATTCTCTTCAAGGGACCATACCTTCAGAGTACCGTTCCATGATCCAGAAATGAAAGTGTTCGAATATGGAATGGCATAGATAGAGGTGATCCAATAAGGATGCATTAGCTTCTTCTCCAGTAGCTGTCTCTCTCTTATATCTTCATTTGCCTCTCCAGAAATTGTGTCTACGGTAGGACCTTGCATAACACCGTGGGCTGTCCTTTCAGTATGTATTGGTTTCTTTTTAGCGATTGACCACAATGACAGGTTACCATTATCAGATCCTGTAATAAAGTGTGAATCATCGATCATGCTAACTACATCAATGCTACCTTCAGAATGGAAAATTGGAGCATCGCTTTCATCTGGATATTCAACCTCGCCATCTTCCTTCTCAACAGCGTTGGCCTTTAACCATCTTCTCAGGAGTTTCTGAGGATCATCACCACCTCTAAATGTCAATCTAGTTTCATCTGCAATCTTCCACAGCATAGCAGTTCTGTCACGAGAACCAACAGTAACACATCTCTCCATACCCAGAGTAGAGATGTCAACAACTACATCTTGGTGACCATACAGAATTTCCAGTTGAGAGAATTGGTTGATTGAATATGTTCTGATTTTGTAGTCAGCACAAGCCACATATAGTTGGTCAGAATTCTTTCTGAATGCCATCGACATAACCTGGCCACGACGGTCTTTGGTTGGAATCACCTTGATTGGAACCAGAGATTCGGTACTCCATACAATTAATTTTCTGTCTCTTCCACCTGTAACGACGTATTTACCATCTGGCGAGGCCGCAACAGCTAGAATTTCATCATAATGACCCTCTGTAGTGTTTTCAATTTCTATGGTGGATTTTGGAATATATTTTACGCCACCCTTGGAATGCTTCAATTTCTTAGGTCTCTTGGTGAAATCTGTAATATCATATTTTGTCAGACACATGTCCTTGCTGACAGTGTAAGCAAATATCTTTCCGGCCTTTCTGTTTGTTCCATTCAGTCTATGTTCTTCCTGGTCAACATCAAACTTATTTAGCTCTGATTGATGACAACTCAACCCTGTCAAATTGTTCTCACCCACTCTAGTGAATGAAGTTTTAGCTTCAGGGACAAGCAACTTTTCACCAATAAATCTATAGACACGACCCTTCTGCTCAGCAACATCCTGTTTCAATCTTGTGGCGATAATATCTCTGTCCATATCGGCAGCATCGAAATTATTGTATTCATCGATCTCACGAGGCTCATTTCCTTCCTCGCCACCAACAATGCCTGTATCAATCTGCTTTGCCTCCGTCTTTAGATTTTCCAAATATTGCTTAGCCAGACGTCTTCTCTTGTCAGCTGGGTTCTCACCAGTGAACTCTTCCTCAGAGTCAATATCCTCATCTTCTCCTAGCGAGTCGACAACCTCTTCTTCGTTCGAAGAGACATCTGTGATCTCCTCATCGGCATCATTATTGACACGCTCCTCCCTCGATCTCTTTCTTCTTTCCGCATGGTTAGTAGACATTTTAACTATTTTCTTTTCTACTTTCTTTCGGATATCTTGCCGTATTTAAAACCAACCTAGCTTATACTTGAGGTTAAACCAAATAACTCTTTAATTCTGTAAAGATGTATTTAGATTGTTGCCTCGAGATGCGCTTACTCCCATTTACTGTTTAGCTCATCTCATCTGGAAATTTTTCAGTCGAACCTTCGCCCGCATCAAAAATTTTTACAGATCATGTAGTACGAGTACAGGGATAACCCCCCTTGTAAGACCACCTTGATGAGCGGTGCCCCCGGTGGTCTCATCTACTTAAATATCAATGCATTATATTACAGGATCTAAATGTGGATTATATATTGTTCATCTGCTGTTCAAACCTCGCTTCTCTCAGGTCGTTGATGCGCTTCGTTAGTGTCATCATTTCAGCCCTCTCTGATATCTGCGCGGCAGCTGTCAATGCTCTATCCTGCTTCAGCTCGCGAGCCATAGAGAAAGCCTTGTCTGTATTCTGGTCTGAACAGGCAGCTGCAAATAGTCTCAGTAGCGCCTTGTCAAATGTGCCAACCAAGGTTTGTAAGATATCGTTCTCGTTTCCGAACATCTCACCTTCATTTTGAATAGTGTCTGTTAACAGCGAGGACAGGACCTTGGAACGTATATACTCTTCTTCTGCTGCAACATTCACTGAAACCACAATCTCCTTTTCGGTATTGGTCTCTGCA
This sequence comes from Maudiozyma pseudohumilis, assembly GCA_030579215.1. Taxonomy (NCBI): domain Eukaryota; kingdom Fungi; phylum Ascomycota; class Saccharomycetes; order Saccharomycetales; family Saccharomycetaceae; genus Maudiozyma; species Maudiozyma pseudohumilis. The sequence goes on from JAKTPZ010000263.1 coordinate 50,989, forward strand.
TCTGCAGCTGCCCCTTGTAGATCGCTATCAAATTCACGTTCTTGTTGTTCCTCCCTGAGTTTGGCCTTGTGGTCCTCTAGGAGCTTACTCTTAACCAGTACTGGCATCTTAACTTCCATTTCCGATGGCAGTGGTAATGGAAATTCTGGCCACTGCTTCTTGCCCTTTACTAAAATACAATTTAATGTATCGTATGTTAAACCTAGTGGCCAAACGTGAACATCTGAATTCTCGTTCCCGCCTGTCATTTTCCAGACTTCCATATCAGTATCTAATATTGGTAACCATCTGCTCTCCATATTAGATCTCCACTTACTTAGAACGAGAAGGACATTGTCACATCCAAAGACACAAGGATCACCATACAACGAAAAGAATAAACTTTTAATTCCGGTTGGGTTAAACTCATCGTAGTCACTGTCTAATGCTCTCTTGGTCTTGGATAATGCCTGTGGAAGAGTAACAGGTAACGGCGTTTCTCTTTGATAATATACAGACTTAGATGAAGACTGTTCAAACAAAGAGTAAGAAACCTCCTGGTATGGAGAACAATGGACAATAAAAACCTTGTATTCATGAGCTGTCAATAACACAACAGGCGACAGTTTCTCCACATTTAGTATTAGACCGTATTCATTGAATGATCTGACATAACCGAGCGATGTACCAACTAAAACACGTTTAGGGGTAGCCGCAACTGACGTTATAACCTCTCCATCTGACAATGGAATCAATTTAGTCCAATTAGCATTTAATGTATCATGTGGCCTATAGTGTAGTTGTCCAGTTTTTGATTGACCGAACAAAGTACCAAATTCATTCAGAAAGCAGACATCGTAACCGAACAGGTCCTCAAAATGATATTCGTTGTATCTACCAAGATCGAAGAAGGATACTGTGATACTGAATTGCTCATTGTTACGCACTGTGGAAACATACCCAATATTGTTCATTGTTAAATAACGCCTGTCTGCATCGCCAAATGGGGTAGAACCAGCAGAAACGGGACGATATTTAAATCTTACTGGTCTAGCAGTTACTCTACTCTCAAACTGAATTGGTTTGTGTCTTTTACCGTTTGAGACTGTTCCTGAAGCATTTCTCTCAATGTACCCAGCACCATCGTCATCGTCAATAAAATCAAGTTCGTTGTCAAAGTGGTACTTTCTTTTACCAGAAGCATCGTTGTCCTCCCCAAATAGATCTTTATCAGAACCATCATTTTCAGGTTCCTCCCCTGCATCGTCGCCAGCCATAATATCCACATTATTATTTATGTTTGAAAGTAGTTCGGCGTCCGAATCATCATCATCTGATTCGATGAATAAACCGTTCAGAGTGGATTTGGTTGATTTTTCATCTGAGGTAGGAGCAATATCTCTAGAATCCTTGAGATCCAATAGCCCAACGGTATTAATGGTTGAGATATAACCCGTCCATGTTCCAACTATTATTTCGATCGAATTGGCATTCTTTCTCCACTGCAGATTAAATACCTTTCCACACTTCAGCTGGTTATGGATGATTTCTTTTCCGGATCTCCAATCCCAAACAGTTAATGTATTATTCTCATCGAGGGAAGCAACGTAATTGCCATTAAATGGGTCGAAAGATAGGTCAATTATATTCGAAAGAACGGATTTTGTCAAAGTCTTTTCCTTTTGATAATTTTTCAACGAGTAGACAGTAGTACAGCTAGAGTCAGTTGGCATGGCAAACCACATACCAGTAGGATGCCATGCAACCCTTGTGCATGGAATATTACCCAATCCGAACTCTGGATCATCTACCTCATCGTCATCTGAACTATTATCATCTTTCTTATCATCGGTTGATGGTTCGATGTTGGACCCGTATGTAACTCCGTCAATTTTAAATGGTTTATAATATGCGTCTTGGATACAATCATTCATGCGATGAACCAAATTAGGCTTCTCGGATGAGAGCGAATAGAAATGAACGTTCGATTTCATCATTGAAACTGCTAGAATATTTGTCTTTGGAGAGCAAGATATTTGGAGTGGTTGGTCAGGAAGTTCTACAATCTGTTCTGGTTTGTTCCTTTTACCTTCTTCATTGACGGTGAGGTCTAGCGACATTAGTTCCAGATCATCGCTTGCAAAACATATTGTCTTCTCATTCAAGGCACAAGCGTCGCGCAGAGGCAGTGGAGTTCTCAGCAAGAGAGTACCGTTCGATTCATTCGTGTTGTAGAGATATGCATTTCCGGATGTAGTGGTTACCACAAATTTATTATTGGGAAGGGCTGTCAGGGAACTTAAGTTTTGAGCAATGTTCACAATCTCAGGTTCCTCCTCATTTTTGTCCAATTTCAGCACCTTTGAAATCCCATTTCTGTTCGCAGTGATCAATTGATTGTTGTTATCTGGACTCATAGCAATTAACGTTTTACCGCCCATGTGGTAGAGCAGTTGCTCTACCGGCTTTTCGTTCAATTCTGTATTTGACATTGTGGGAAGTCTCTGCAAAAATGACAGGAGATTGAAAGCACGGCAATCTGGTCTATTAGATGGGGGGTCGACTAGGTTTCTAGAGGTAGGCTGAGTTATCTATATTTACCTTATTTAAAAGGTCTACCATTCTGATATCCAACAAAACACGAAACTTGGTAAAATGTTTTGGCGACGCGTCACTCAATTGTATTTACCCGGTCAAAGAGCCTCGCCGGTCATGTGATCAAATTTAATCACTATGAACGGCCTTACAGAACGGGACGGCCAGAAAATCTTTTAATGACTGGGGAGGATAGCAATGACCCCATAGAGAAGACCTGTGGCATCAATGGGCTGGTTACTTACAACTGAGAAGTCGCCATCGTATAGATTTATTGGTCCAGAAAGGGTTATATCAACAATTCATTTGTTTCACAGATATCACGGTTTGGTGGCATACAGCAATTGATCTGTAAACAGAGGTACTAAAGTGATTCAAGACCATCACAAGTATCACGTCATTTGATTAGGGACTTCAGCACATAGGAATATGTTTCAATTTGGAGCCAAAGCAAGCTCAGCTCAACCCAATGCGGGTATGGGTGGAGCTAACAGTTTCGGAAATAATGCAAACGCGGGTTCTACCGGTCTGTTTGGTAACAAAAGTGCGCAATCAGGTTTCGGAGGTGCCCCAATTGGCGGAGCTACGACTGCTCCTTCTGGCGGTTTATTCGGTAATAACAATGCCAATGGTGCTGCTACCGGTGCGCCACCAACAGCAGCTGGTGGTCTATTCGGAAACAACACGCAGAATAATACGAACACATTAGGAGGTGGCAGTGGTGGTCTCTTTGGTGCAAACAGCAATGCTAACCAAGGTGCGGCTACAGGTAACACATTCGGGGCAAACACAGGTGGAAACATGTTTGGAAATAATGCAGCTGCAACAACAAACACTTTAGGTGGTTCAACAGCTGGTGGTTTATTCGGTAACAACAATCAGGCCAATAGCACTGCTGGGACTCTAGGTACAAGTGGTAGCCTATTCGGTGCGAAACCTCAGGCAACAACACTAGGAGGTGGCCTTTTTGGAAACAACACACAACAGCAGACTAATAGCGCACTGGGCGGTAACACTGCTGGTGGTTTATTCGGAAATAGGACTGCCCAACCACAAATGGCTGGTGCCACAGCGGGAGGCCTATTTGGAAACAACCAACAACCACAGCAGCAACAGCCACAGCAAACCACTGGGTTCGGCATCAAGACCACTCAGCCATCATTTGCTTGGTCCCAGCAGACTCAGCCACAGGTTCAACCACAACAAACACAATCTTCGCTATTCGGTGGTCAAACACAACAGCAGTTTCCAAATAGTCATCTAATGGGCTCTCTAAATCTGCAAACGCCCTCGTCTTTGACATTGCAGCAACAGCAATCGGCCAATTACCCATACCAGATCCAGGAACAGATTGTGAAATGTAAGGAGTCATGGGATCCATCAAGTTCTAAATCCAAATTGAGAACATTTGTCTACAACAAGGTTGACGAACAGCAGGCCCTTCTCTACAACAAACCCAACAATATCTTGCAGGATGAGTGGGATACCGCAATCAAGAACAAACCAAATGACGCAGTGATACCAGTTGAACTACTGGGGTTTGAGGCTCTAAACCAGAGAAACCAAATTCAGATCGAGAATGTTGCACAAAGCAGGACAATCTTGAAACAACTACTAGAGAAGAACACGCAGTTACAACAACGTCATGAACTCGAGATTGCTTCCAGGATATTAAAAGTAACCAATAAGAATGTTGAGATTGAGACAAGATTGTTGAAACTTGGCTCCCAGTTGGCTATTTTGAAGAACAGAGGCCTACCACTGAACATTAGCGAGGAAAAGATGTGGAACCAATACAAGGAGTTGTTGAAGCGCAGTCAGGACCCATCTGGTCTTGGAAAGACCAACGAGCTCTGGGCTAGATTAGTTGTCCTGAAGGAACGCGCCCGTAATATCTCAGATCAACTAGACAATACAATGGTTACAATAAACCAGAACAGCGGGTCGGGTGCTCAAATAGTTAGCAATACCGGAAATTCTGGTAAATCATCCGACCACCCACTTGATAGGCAAAGCAGTGAGGATATGAATAACGACATGAGCATTGACAAGATCGCATACATCTTGAGCAACCAACAAAAGGGAATATCCTATTTAAAAGATATTCTTGACAAGGATCAGTCAACTATAGAGAGTATGTAAAATAATAACATATATACGATCAGTCGAATGAAAACACTGTGAATAAATATGTGCAGATTGTACTATAAATGTGTGTCTAAAACATGTTAACCCTAAATTTGTGTTTTGATATTGTTGTCCTTTATAAGGAATAATAACATGCTTGCCCTTATTTTATGTAAAATAGCCACAATATATATTTAGATGCTCACATCTGCCTAAAATCCCTTGAATCCATACAACATTATGTCCAGAGCGTGCTTATCCTTTTGACCCATAGTTAAGTCGATACCTCCTTTTGAGTTTGCCTGTCCATTTATGCGATACAACCAATGTTGCATTCCTACAGGGAGGTATTTCATATCATTAAAGTAGGTGGTCTTAATACCGACGGAACTAGGGGTTGGCGGTGACATGGATGTATTTCTCCTCTTTGTAGTCGGTTGAACGTGTGGAGTTGCATCCCAGTTAGAGAGTTGAAAGTTTCCTTTAAGGTTTGGGAGGGATTGACCTTGCTCTACATCTATTTGTTTCGTGCGAAAAGGGTCGATATACAGGTCTTCCACCATTATGTTCCCTGATCGTTCGATCACCTCAGATTCATTAGAGCAATCTTGTATATATCCATATATCTCATTGAGAATGGCACTTTTGGATTCGAATCGTTTGCTCAATTCCTTCCTGTGAGGTTTGATCCCGACTAAACCGGCCATCACCGCAGACAACTGTGTAACATCATCAGAAGCAAGGACAACTTCCAAACACGATTTCGGTTTATGTATTAGCGTCTGACTCACGAAATTTGGTCGACAATATAGCACATCTGTGAAAGTTTCTAGGGTGTCCTGGAGCAATCGGCTGTACTCACCTTGCGTCAATAGCCGTTGGGATGGCGGGTTGATATCCAAGCGCAGAAACAGACAGTGTCCCTCGACAAACAGTTTGTCAATAACCTTTTGGGTCCCCTTACTCATAATTCCTTGTGTTGGTTCTATTATCCGATCCCGTCCCCTATTGAATACTGCTTTCTACCCCCCCTTCTTGTAGCGATGTTTACTGTCGTTTTTATTAGAAGGCTATATGAAGTCAGTTAAATATTTAAAAACATGTGCGTGTATATATATGAGCGAGAAAGGGAAATGCACCAAGACGGCGGAAAATATGTACATGTCTATGCATCAGCATTGCAGTCTGGGACCAGGTCCAACTTTTCGCTGTCTTGAGACTTATTTCCACTGCTTCTTGACGAAGTTCCAGACGATTGGGGAGACCCAAAGGAGAGCGGATGCCACTAGAGCGTTTGTGACGGTGGTCTGGGTTAGCTGCTCGTGCTGCTTCTTCTCTTCCTCAGAGATCTCTTGTTGTGGTAGGCCGAACATTATGCTATGGTGTGTTGTGGGTAGTTTGTGTGGGGGGTTATTTCTCTTGTTTAAATATCGAAACAAGGTGTTACTTTGAGGTTAATTGTATCCACTTTTCTGCAGGCTGTTAATTACTGCGGGCGGACAGGCGTCCCTCTTTTTTTTTTTTGGTCCTTGATTGTTGGACTGTTCAGCTAAGCAAAATTAGACCCAAACATGGAGCGTTTTAGGTGTTAAAACCGGACCACTTGCAAAGGAAAAAGGCCATATTTACAGGAGTCATCCAGAGGTAGATAGGTATACACTGTTGGTATTTGTTGTACAACGTTTACTTGAAGAATAGGGATAGTTGCATTTTGGTTTTGAATCGCGACAGCACTTTACCTGGTATACTTACAGTTTCCTATTAAACGAGGATAGAGATCACTAGATAACCCAAATCAACACATAATACTAATGGACAATAACGCTGTCACGGATAAGGTGGCTGAGGTGGATGCTGTGCAGAATACAACGGAGGCTACTCCGGAACCAGCAACTACAACCACAGAAAACGTTTCTGGTGAATCCCAGGCTGATAAGCACGAGGAGACAGAGGCTACCCAAGCCGGTAGCGACAGTGAAGATGATCACGACAACCGTGTGAGAAACAGCGCTATTGGGAGCACTACGGAAAATGATGTTTCAGAGTTTGGTTCTTCCTCTACGAGCCGTCAGATTCTTGAGGAAAGACTGGACCGTATGATTAAGAAACCAAAGGTGAAGAGATCCAGAAGGGACGAGGATGACTTGGAACAGTATCAGGACGAGAAGATTCTTAGACTGAAAGATGAGATGAATATTGCTGCCCAGCTGGACATTGACACAATGAACAAGAGAATTGAGACCGGAGACAACAAACTGATTGCTATTCAAAAGGTCAAACTTCTTCCAAAGGTCGAAACAATTCTATCAAAGGCTAACCTAGCAGACACTATCCTGGACAATAACCTTCTACAAAGTGTCAGGATATGGCTAGAACCTCTACCAGATGGATCGCTGCCTTCCTTCGAGATTCAAAAGTCTTTGTTCTCAGCTATCAACTCTCTTCCAATAAAAACCGAGCATCTGAAGGAGAGTGGAATTGGTAGAATCATGATTTTTTATACCAAGTCTAAGCACGTTGAGCCCCAGCTAGCAAGACTGGCCGATAAACTCATCGCTGAGTGGACTAGACCAATTATTGGTGCATCTGACAACTACAGAGATAAGAGAATTACACAGTTGTCATTCGATTACGACAAATTGAGAAAGAAGTCTACCCTAGACTCTGCGATCAACGGAAGAAAGAAAAAGAAGGGCAATTCCGCCCCTGGACAGGTCAGAGAGCCAACTACCCAGTCTTTATACGAGCAGGCTGCTGCTAGAAGAGGAAGAGCTGCTGCCCCAGCTCAAACCACAACCGATTACAAATTTGCTCCTGTTAGTAACGTCATTCCAATCAGCACGAATGCCAGAACAACCGGTGTTGGTTCTACTCTGAACCATAATGATATATATAAGAGACTGAACGCAAGTCTGAACAAAACCAAGAACAAAACCAAGTGATGGCGTTTTAATGACGCTTTATCACTGTGTTTGTTATTGAGTAACCAGACACGCTCTATCAATGTAAATTTTATAATCAAATGTCATAACCGTAATAATATATTATAAGGAGAGCTGACACGAAGCGAACATATGAAACTTCACGATATACGACTTGTTCCTTTGCAAGTTCAAATGATTTTGATAACTTTGAAGATTATACTATTCTAAACATTATGTTAAGATATACAGATAAATTGTTTTTTGGATATATAGCAATAATATTTGTAGAAGTTGCTTAGGATCTTGGCTTCTCCTTCTTCTCCTTCCATAGAGCTAGAAGAGAGACACCAGAGACCTTGACGACCTTGAATCTGACACCTGGGATATCACCCTTAGCCTTACCCTTTCTACCGAAACCGGCTAGAAGGACCTCGTCGTTCTCATCGACGTAGTTTAGACAACCATCGTTTGGAACGAAAGCAGTAACCTTCTTACCGTTCTTGATAAGCTGGACTCTGACACACTTTCTGATAGCAGAGTTAGGCTGCTTGGACTCAATACCGATCTTCTCTAGAACGATACCCTTAGCGTGAGAGGAACCACCGAATGGAGAGGACTTGAAGGCAGTACCCAAAAGTCTCTTCTTGTAGTTGTTCTCGGCCCAACGGCTGT
>JAKTPZ010000264.1:0-57237 GCA_030579215.1 Maudiozyma pseudohumilis
CCCGACACCGCAACTTAAGTGAGATACTACTCCATCAAATATCAATGGATCATACCCAAAGTACCACCATTAGATAGCCCAGAAACACTACTTTCTTATGTAATACTGTATATATATCCTCGAGCTCGGCTCGCTTCGCTCGCCGGCGTTCTTCTCAGACTTCGTAACGTCCCTCATTTTTAACTAAAATTGCCCTTATTCGACGGTTCGGCCCCGAAAATCAACACCCACGCACCCATAAAATTTTCTGATCGCCATACTAAATTTTCGGCAACCCCCGGCCGAGGTCACGTGACCCCACACAAAAACCCCTACCAATTTTGGGTGCTGTGATAGACAGAAGCCCTCAAATATATTGTTTTGCTGTATAAAATATATAGGGATGAGATGTACGTTTGTGGGTTTACAGCTATCAGTTCTCGACCGGTTTTAGAGCGTACATACGGACAGGATACAACTCCTTTGGAAGACCCTTTTGTCTGTCGGTTGCAATCAATTTCAAGCCACTTCTCTCGAACAGTTCTTTGAACTTGGTGTCGCATCTAGTGACACTTGAGTCGGTATCATCAAAGTCGTCCTCCTCAGTTGGCGTGTTGTTCTCCTTAACAATAATTGTACCGTTCTTTTGTAGACCCTTTACGCATCTTTTGAAGAATTCCACGAGTTGCTCGTCCGGAAGATGGCCCACACACCATTGACACCATATTAGCCAGTACTTACCTTCTTCTGGAACCCAATCCTGCATACCCACTTGGTATATTTCCCCGATTTTACCCTCTGCCTTTAACTCGGCAAGGTCTTCCTCGGCCTGGATGCAAAAGGGTATCACTGGCTCCACCAAATCAACAATATCGCACTGCTTGGACAGCATGTTCTTGGTCACTCTCCCTATACCTGCACCTATGTCGGCACCGTACTTCTTAGTCTGTGGAGTCGCGGGGACCATTCTTGACTTCAACTTACGCAGAAAGTGCTGTGACCCAAGGACATCCATAGTGGGGACAACGGTCTGCTCACCGTATCCACCGAGAACACCATTGACTGTAGCGGGTGTCGACGTCCAGTAGTCGATAGCGTCTGTGTAACTGATGTGAGAGTCGGCCCTCTCGTTGGAATTTTCGGATGTCATATTAGGTACGTACGTAGGTCTATTAATGGCACTTGTGGGTTGTGCTACATTTGTATGGATGCCTCATCGCTGCTTCTTGCAAAAGTGCAGGTATATATGTGGAAAATTTTCGGTTGTGCGGGTTTTGCACTGGAGATCATGTGATCTGTGAATTTTGGCATGTGAGAAAGCCCTGCTGCAGTCGTGCCTTGACACCGAAATTGTCTTGAAATTCTTTAGAATATGTAAACATGATTATATATATATACACAAAGGCAGAGTAACAAACCTGTCACAAGAACAGGCATTTGCAACTCTACCTACCCCAGGAGTATATCCACTCCACGGTATTTCTGATCTGCTGGTTCCACAAATCCTTGAACATTTCACTCTGCGAGCGGACGTTCAGGTCTCTGGCAGTGCGGTCCTTCAGCATCGCTATACGCTCCTGGAACACATTCTCCACGTTCCCGCGTTTCTCCACGACATCCTGTACGGTGTCATTGATCTTCTTGAGTGCGCTTTTGTTGTAATAGTAGCCGTTGTCACGTACAAAGTAGATATAATACGAACCAGCGATCGCACCCGCCATAGCGGAGAAAGATGTAAATCTCAGCAAGCCACCCATTATTCCTCCTTTCAGCTTTGTAGATATGTCACTCCCTGTGTATTGAAAGTGTCTACATTCCCCTTATTCCCCGATGAGTTACTCTTTATGCTGCCTCCCGTTGATCCATTGCAGACCCAGGTCCAAGGCCCAGCTTCCCTAGACAAAGCATCCCCTTTCCCCTCTGCCACACACACACACAGTAACACTGGTAAAAGCGACGGCGGGCGCGCTCGCGCCCCCAGCCAATTGGAAGGCAGCTCGGTGCCCGGTGCCGCGCGGCACAGCGCACGGCGGGCTGCCGTTCGGTGCAAAAACAAGAGTCAGAAATTTAGAGGCCGCCGGAGATGCAACAGCGCCGCCGCGGTGGAGATCAACACCCGCCACGCTGGCGACTCAACCTCAGACACCTGAGGGCCGAGGGCCGATGTCCAACTTCGACGATGCCGTCAGGACAGGGCAGGCTCGAACTGACAACAATGGGGTGTCTGCAGCCAGATGGAGCGATGTTGGACCTTCAACGATACGGCGATGCTGGGATGCGGATCGGTTTTGCGTGCTTTGCAGACTCCTTCCGCACCCTTGTTTCGCGATGTGCAGGTGTACTTGTTTTGTAGATATATAAACGGATTGATAAGGGAACAGTGTCCCTTGGTCAATTGAGTTGTTTCGCCTCCTTTGCCTCTGTGGATATCCGCTCAATTATCCACCCAGAAAACCCCGTTCAACAATGCTATCGACTATTGCCAGAACCTCTGCCATCTCCTCGAGATCGGTCGTATCCAGAACTCTTGCCAATGCCTACGCCACCAAGGCCTCCAATGACCAGGTGCTTATCTCGAAGCATGTCCAGGATGTCGACCCTGAGATGTACAGCATCCTGAACAAGGAGAAGTCCCGTCAGAAGCACTCCATTACCCTTATTCCCTCTGAGAACTTCACGTCCAAGTCTGTGATGGATCTGCTTGGCTCCGAGTTCCAGAACAAGTACTCTGAGGGTTACCCGGGTGCCCGTTACTACGGTGGTAACCAGTTCATTGACCAGATGGAGTCCCTGTGCCAGAAGCGTGCGCTGGACCTGTACAAGCTAGACCCAGCCAAGTGGGGTGTCAATGTTCAACCCCTAAGTGGTGCCCCAGCCAATTTGTACGCCTACTCTGCTATCATGAATGTCGGTGACAGATTGATGGGCCTAGATCTACCACACGGTGGTCACTTGTCTCACGGTTACAGGTTGAACTCCGGTACTCCAATCTCTTTCATCTCCAAGTACTTCCAGTCGATGCCATACAGACTGGACCTGGACACCGGTTTGATTGACTACGACCAGCTGTCGCTGACTTCGAAGCTGTTCAGACCAAAGGTCATCGTTGCTGGTACATCTGCATACTCCAGACTGATAGACTACGAGAGATTTGCCAAGATCACAAAGGAGTGTGGTGCCTACTTAATGAGTGACATGGCTCACATTTCCGGTCTGGTTGCTGCCGATATCATCCCATCTCCATTCGAACACTCCGACATCGTCACTACTACTACGCACAAGTCCCTAAGAGGCCCAAGAGGTGCTATGATCTTTTACAGAAAGGGTGTCAAGAAGGTCGTCAAGGGCAAGGAGATAATGTACGACTTGGACAAGAAGATCAACTTCTCAGTCTTCCCAGGCCACCAGGGTGGTCCACACAACCACACCATCTCTGCTCTATCTGTAGCATTGAAGCAGGCTACCACTCCAGAGTTTATCCAGTACCAGAAGCAAATCGTCTCTAACGCCAAAACTTTCGCCAAGGCTCTAGAAAAGAATGGCTTTGAGATGGTCTCTGGTGGTACCGACAACCACCTGATCCTGATCGACCTGACCCAGACCGGCATTGACGGTGCCCGTATGGAGACACTTCTACAGGAGATCAACATCGCTGCCAACAAGAACACTATTCCAAAGGATAAGTCTGCTATGTTCCCATCCGGATTGAGAGTTGGTACCCCAGCCATGACCACCAGAGGCTTTGTTGATGCCGATTTCGAAAAGGTCGCCGACTACATTGGTCAGGCTCTAAAGTTGTCTAAGGAGTTGAAGGCTCAGGAGAACCCTGAAAACAAGGACCACAGAACCAGCTTGAACAACTTCAAGCAATTGTGTACCGAGTCTGCCGAGGTCCAAAAGCTAAGCAAGGAGATATATGACTGGGCTGGCTCTTTCCCAGTTCCAGGTGAGCTATAGATTGGATAAGAATGCTCGGGTGGAATGTAAATTTTGTTCTGTATAACGTAAGTTATTTATGCAAATATTAAATGATATATTAAGTTGTATACTGGGGAGGGGGTGGATTAAGTAATGTGTGTTATGTCCACCTGTTTTCAACACGAACATGATTCCCATGAGGACAATTGATTGCCGGATTCTAATGGGATGACGTCATTATTACCAGAATTACTCTGCTGATTAAACATCTCTTCATTTATCTCAGCAACAATGCTGTCGAAGAGCTCAGGAATACCAGCTCCTGTCTTTGCACTAACTAGAAAATTGGGAAGTCCCGTTTCTTGTGAAAGCTCGACTGATGGTTCATACTTATCGTTGAGATCCATTTTATTTCCTACTAGTACTATTCTCAATGAAGACTGTCTTTCACTTTCGATATAACTCTTCAACTCGTCGATCCAGGACTGAGCGTGCGTCTGGCTAATCGGACTCGTGATATCATACACAATAATTGCCACATCCGTGCCCCTGTAGTATATGGGTGTTAGTGATCTATATCTTTCTTGGCCAGCTGTGTCCCAAAGTTCCAATGTTACTTCCCGATTTTCGTCAAAATTCACAGTCTTTGTAAGGAATGCAGCTCCTATTGTGGCATTACTACTTTGAAATTTACCGACAACGTACCTGGTGGCAATTGAAGATTTTCCAACTGCAGAGTCCCCCAGAAGTACAATTTTTAAGGTGCATTTGTTTGTAATGCTTCCGGCTTCTGGTCTGGTACTCATGAGAGGTATGATGTGTGTTTATTTAATGAATATAAGCCTGGATACAACCTCTTGCTGATATTTGCAATTCAGGAATTTAAGTGTACTGCTCTGTCTTTCAAATGAAGTTTAAACTAACTTTTCAGATCATTAGGGGAACAGATTTGATGATAATATACAAAATGCTCTCCTCCTTTTCCCTAAAGCGGAATAGTAACAAGGGTCGCATCGTTCTAGCAGCCCAAAGTATTACGCGACGCCGCCTCGTGCTTTTTTTTCTTACTATACGCGCCGGCTTCTCCTGCTGGAAAATGGTGATGAGGCATTGCATGGCAGCTGTGTTTGGCGTTTTCTCACATATTCACGACCTGAATAATACATGTCTGTAGTTCAGCAACATTTACAAAAGGTAGTGAATAATACTTATTACTGCAAACCTTCGTTGCTATAAGAAAACAATTCTATTGTTGCAATTTTCAATATCGGTTACAAGCATTTACGCAACAGTGCGATCAGATCAGATCGTAGAATTCCGAGAATATTTAGGTAGATCCATCATCCTTTGCTAGTTCCAGTCATTTCAGCAACAAATCGCATCAATACCTCAGCACAATTTTGGATATGCCTCCGAAGAGACAAGAAAATAAAAGCACTCACAAAAGAGCCATAGATGTCCTGGACAAGCAGCTCTCCGAATTGGCCAAACCGAAGAAAATGTCTGTATTTGGTCCACATACTGGAAATAGACAAATTAAAAGTGTATCGCCAACAAGGACAAAGTATGATCCACGATATTCTATACAACGTGATAATTCACCAACCCCAAAAAGGCACAAAACAGCGATAACCGAAGTAAACAAATCTCATCCATTCCAGATTGATAAATCTTTGATAGTTCAATCATCGCCACCTTCCAAATATCCTCTGGACAATTCTGGCCAAAGTTTACAACAACATTATAGTGCCTCATCACCTATTCGAAAATCAGTAACTTTCTCCAAGGCTGTCGACATTCCAATATTAGATTACAATTCAATGCAAATATCTCCGAACCATTCAGCTCACTCTGAACCACAGAGATCTATATTACGCATCCCCACTATGTCCTCGCCTGGATCAGGAGACACAACAATTGAAGAAAATAGTATGATAAGTAGCAGTCCTGTAAAAATATCGATGAATAATTTGAACAATCAATCTGATCCGTCCAGTTTAGACTTTTGGGCACAGGGGGAGATCCATCAGTTACGTTCCAATGAGGATATCGAAGAATTTAAAAATATTTTACAGGGTGGACTAAAGGTGCTAAAGTTGGATTCTGCCAGAACTTTCGAGATTTATTCCACATTTTTAGCTATATTCCCCAATCCTACAAGAAATTTTGAAATTACAGATAGCCCCACGAGCAAAATCATTGAACAGAGAAGTGATAAAATCATCAAAAATATCGAGGAACTTGTTTATACCTCTGGAGGCCATTTGGATAACCTCCATAGAAGGAGCATGTCTTCAATCAATGAAAGAGACCCATTCCTCACAAGAAACTACATTCAAATTATAAAATTATACACGGTTCTCTTGTCTAACACGAAAATATTAAAATCCATTCAAAACCTTCCAAAGGTACTGGGAGTGTCATCCAACATTTTTAGATATGCGTTCGAAGCACTCCCCAACCCTCAGTCCAACAAATCAACTATATTAGCATATATTTTGTTTCTCAAGGATGAAATGTTTGGACCGCGGTATCTAAGGGAACCAGAAATAGAAAAGATTGTCAGTGTCGTGACTTTGATTAAAGAGTTCAACAGCTCGAATCTTAACAACGAAAAAATTAACTTAATAAAAGCATTCTTAAAAAAATACACTACAGCTATGGTTAAGGCAGCACCGGTATGGGTTCCAGGAGAGACTATTCCACGAATGATATCAAATTACACATTATATGGTTGGAAGGTGAGAATTTCTGCCATTTCTAATCTTTTAGATCTATTGAAAATATTTCCTGATTTCCCAGCGTATCACCAACAGTTCTATAATTCTATCGAAACAGCTCCAATCTCAACGGTAGTACCAAGTAAATTTCTACAACAAATGTTGGAATCTTACCCGAGCAGGCCTCGCAAAAATATCACAGTTGGGAGTGTAGTTCGTAATTATATTAAATGCCTCATTGATGATGGTGTAGTGAAGGTGGCCAATGATTTGTGGTTGTCCATGGTTGGGTTATTATACAATAATCCTGACACTATCTTAATGTTTCTGGACACCCGTAACCCAGATAATTGGGTTAACGTCAATAAAATGTGTTTTGAGAGTAATAAGTCTAATGGAAGGTTGATAGCGCTCAAAGTATGGCGAATGATGATATTTGGCTTTTATAACACATTCTTGAATATGAGGGACAAGAGGTTTGATTACAAGAAGCTTTATGAAATTATCAGGATGCCTATTCAAATGGCACTAAATGCTCCACAATCTGATGACATACAAGAAGGGCTTCTCTACCTTCTGAATGCGTCAACTTTCATAATGACTCTTCTTAGTTACAAAAATTCAAATGTGATAAAGGATATGCATAGAGGTATCTGGAATGAACTTCTCGTTCCGATTTATAGAGAGGTCTTGGGCTCAAATTCAAGTGAAACAGTTAAGATTGGAGTTCTCCATCTTATGCTTAGAGTTGTCGATGAAAATTATTATCCATCGGATTCGAATTTGAACAGTACCGGTAATACGGTCACAAGACCACTTCCTCACTCCATTAAAGTAATTGCTTCGTCAGGTATCAAATTGGCGGAGATTATTTGTTTTGAGAAGGATACGTTGGAGCAAATATTTACATCTGTCAGATCGTTCGTTTTGAATATTTTGCAGAAAGAAATGGGGAACAAAGTAGGAACAAATATTTTGTGCACAACGATATCTATCACTCCGGATATTTTCATTAATTACAAAGAGTTTGTTGAATTCACAGGCTGCATTAAAGTGATGTTGTTACGAGGTTCCAATGGTATAGAATGGCGGGTGGATACATTCCGTGTATTATCGAAGTCACTTCTTACCAAGTTCTCATCTTTTGTTTATCATGATCGTTCGTCTGCGCTACTTACTGAGTACCTTTTGGAATTTAAAGATTTATTTACCGATGAATCGGATACATACATGATATTAATGAAGGATTTATTGTCAGAGGTACAGGATATATACCAAGAATACATTATCTTGGAGGGATTTCTTAATATCAACGATATTAATTCGACAAAATATATCACAAATGTGATGAGCACACGGTTAATCCCTAGGAATTTACAAAGGGATGAGCTCTACTTTGTTTTAAAGGTAGTAGCTAAGATACCTAATTCGGAAGTTCTGGATAATCTGTTGTCTGCGTTGACATATTATAACCACAAAACTATGATGCATGGCCTTAATGATATTCTTGCTGTCCTTAATATAGATAAATGGAGCATTGAAAATTCGGCGCATTTTGTCTTAAGATATAGCCAAACTCACCAGGATATAATACCCGATTGTTTTTTTCAACAAATAATGTTAAAGATTAAAGAGAATCACCTCTTACTGGACCAGTCACTCCCTATATTCACTCAGTTAAAAGATCCCAAAGTAGTCAAATGTATTTTGCAGTTGCATCCAAAATTGAAGCAAGCAAGCGTGTTGTTAGGGTTACCGAATACCCTAAAATATTTAACAATAGGCGACGTTGATGATATATTGGCAAATTTCGATAATTATGACGTTGGCACACAGAGAAATATCATAACCCAACTTTTTGAAATGTACCCAGAGAGACGTCCCGTCTGGACCAAATTTGTTATTGACAAATATATGAAGCCCCTGATTATCGCCCACAAGGACTTCCCAAAAGATATGTTGCAGAATACCTTACGCAAATGTTATGTCAAGACAGACTACAACTCCGTAAATGAGATGGCAGAATTACTGCTTAATCATGGATACCAATCAGAAATTGATGATTTCTGCAAGCAAAATCACATAGTCAACAGCACACCATTTTCGGCAAATATATTGGCTTTGTATTCAAAAATAACTACAACAAATCGAACCGGTTGCATACAAATGGTGAATTGGTCTCTTGAGAATAGGGACTATTTCTACAATATATCCTTAATTGAACAACTAATTCTTCAGAATGATTTCATAACAATGAGATATTCTCTCTCAGGTATTTTCAATTTTTTAATACATCCTCGAATTGAACTAACTGAGGAACACTTGGCACAATTGGCACAAATGTTCGAAAAGTTGATAATCGCTGTACTGAAACAACCAGGTGCCGATGTTATTGCCCTTTTTGAAACATTTCAATCCGCCATACCTCAAAAATGGAACAGATTGGTAATAGACTATGTTAAATGCTGTGTGAAAAAAATGGAAAGCATTCATTCGACAGAAAGTAAGTCACCTGCATTTCATACCATTCTTCAAATGTTGGTGTCAGGAGTTGGTGAAACCCGCAATACGAATGTTTCAGAGTCATCTAGCAGCAGCTTTCTCACCCCAGATATATTGAAGGAGGATCTTAGAGTGGTTGATGATCCATCTACAACTCAATCTGTAGATGTAACTGAGGTTGTTGATACAGCTGTTCAAACACAGGCGGCTGGACCATCTAATCAGATAAACACTCAGCGACCAACAACAAATGTTGAAAATAACATTATTACCTCCAGTTACATGGAAATAGAAACAAGTCTAAATCCAACAACAGATCATTTTTTAGAATCCACCACTCCCAGTAATACAGATTCTACTATACCGGAAGTGAATTCCAACGAACTGCCCAGCGCTTTAACGTTGTCACAAGTTGATCTTGCTAATGGTGCACAGTCGACGCAACACCTACCTCCGAACCCCACTACTGTGCAGGTTGGTAATCAGTCACGAGGTAACAAATCCGAGTTGAATGAGCAACATGGGCCTGCAACTCCCATTGTACAGGATTATGTGAGCTTTTCCGACAATAAAGATGCTGAGAAAATAATATCTGAAAGTTCAGCTTTAATCGCACAGTCCCAGATTGATACAACTGATGCGCCAAATGTACAAACACGAAATGCAGAACCGGATAGTAACATAAACGATCTACCCACGCAGATTGTCGACCAGGAAACACATACTCATGTTACTCCGCTAGGTGTTGATGATGAATCTAACAATGATACACCCAATAAAGAAGTTCTTAAACCCACTGTGGTAAATAATTCTGAATTGACTCAGATGACTGATAGCGAAAAGAGTGACGTATATCAACCAACTACCGAAGTACCAAGTCAAGAGAATATAGCTGCTATTGTGAAACCTGCTTTCAGTAACGATTTTATTGATATAGAAATTGATGAGGACGATGATGATTTTTTACGAGAAATGGAGGAACAGCATAATATTTCTGTAAATAATGTTAGGAAACCACAACAAGACACTGGTGGTTCGTCAGAACCAAACAGTCGATCTGAATTTGTTTCACAAAACAATGATAGTGAGGGTCAGAGCAATAATGCGGGGGAACATGATGCTGATGACATTATTGATCATATGGCGGATTATGGAACTGATGATCAACTAGGGAAAACCCAAGTATCTGCTACGCCAACAGGCCAGGACAACGATGACGATGATATGCAGATTAAGAGTATCAAGATACCCATCTACAACCTCAAAAATATCCTGCATAAGAACAACCACACGAACGGTAAATCTCAAGCATTTAACACACAACAGTCAGTCGTTGTTTCTGATTTTGGCGACATAAGTCTGTTACGTAAGCCTGCTCGGGAATTCTTACCAGACCGTCCTTTACATCTCAGTGATGAGCCCAACTTCGATATGGACATGTACAATTTGACAGACGATTCTGAACGCAGTAGCTCCCTGGGACCAGCTACTTTAAAACAAGAGTTCCCATACAGAAAGACCAGAAAATTGGTGACGCGTATGAAATCTGTTTCAACCGATGATTTGAGTAATCTGACCCATCAGGAGAAAAGAAATTTACGAATCGAGTTACTCGACTTCTTGATGAAGTTGGAACACCACGTTGCGGATACGCAGTAGATACTGGGACTCAAGAGACAATACGATGTAAATGTTAATAGTCATATATATAACACATTATATTAAACTATATCATGATATTTTTTTTTTCATTGTATAGAAGTAATAGTATTCTAATCTGAGGGTCTGTATATCAGATCCCTACAGTACAATGTTATGTCCTTAAACAGTCTTCTCCATTCCAAGGGGTCTCCAGATTTGCGCTGGAAATTTATGCATTTTAATTCTTCGTCGATCACAATGATGGTAAGGACACCTGAAAGGTTGTTCTTTAGTCTATCCCTACCATTAATATTGATGTGCATGGGAAACACCTTCTCGAGTGTGTAAATTTCAAGCAGTTCCTTGAACGCCCTGAGCAAATCCGGCTTCACAATAATACTACGTAATTGGAACGCGTCCTCTAATGTTGGCAGGATACTGTCCATTGGGGCAATAGTGTAAAACTTATCCAGCTTGAAGGGATCGAACCTTCTCAATTTAAACTGTTTAATGTCCGAATTTTCGTTGAACTGAAGCATTGCGATATCACTATTGATAACTTTCCTCCACCTCTCCTCCTTTGGAATATCAGACGGGTCCTCGCCGTCCATGAAACTGGCTGGGGTTGTGCTTCGCACCGGCGGTACATACTGCGAAAATGCTGTAATCTGTGTATTGGGTATGTCATCCGTGATGCTCAACGAGTCGTGTCTGATGCCTCCAATTTCGGATGTCAACGGCTGTGTCGCTGAGAAATTGCCTCCCAGACCATCTGACCCCATTACGCCCCCGTTTCTCCCCATTGTATCGGCCGCCTGTGTAAACATGTCATAACTCTCATCTGATAGGGAAACGCGTAAATTGGAGAACAGTTTCCTAGCCAGCAACGGCGGGTTACTGCACATTCCGTTCTTGTCCATGAACTCCAGTGGGCGGGTGTACCATGGGTGTCGTTTCAGCTGTTCTAGTGAAATTCTCGTCCTTGGATCCCGCTGCAGTATCTTCCTCAGCAAGTTTAGACTGCTGAACTTTATCTTTGCCCAGGGCCCCAGGTTCAAGTTCCCCTTATTTCTAATAAACGCGACGTAATTGTCGTCCTCCCCCGTTGGCAACTCCCAGGGGATCTCACCCGTGAGCAAGACAAACACCAGGATTCCAATGGACCAGATATCGGTGAGATCCGCTGCGTACCTCGGCGTGTCGCTCTCCAGAATTTCCGGTGCCATGTACGGATACGAGCCCCTCTTGTCCTTGGTTACGCGCGTGGTCCCATCGGCACGCCGGAACCTCGAGGCCAGGCCAAAATCAGCGAGCTTCAAATTCCCATCTTTATCGAGCAACACGTTCTCCGGCTTTATATCACGATGGGCGACCCCGCACTCATCGTGCATGTAGCTCACTGCGTTCACCAGCTGTCTGAAGTAGAACTGAGCAATTTCGTTATCCACGCCGACATCTGGCTCGATCTTATCGAACAAATCTCCTCCGGCGGCCAATTCCAGCACGGTGAATAGGTAGTCGTCCTTCACCCTGTAATCGAGCACTTTGAGCACGTTGTTGTTCCCCGAGCACTTTTTCTGCAATGACAGTTCTTTCCCGAGGTCCTGCTGGCTCATGCCGTGCTTCTCGCACGTTGGGACGTGCATGCATTTGACGGCGAAGATATGCGACGGATCCTTGACGGTATGCCCAACATACACAGACCCAAACGAACCTTGCCCTAGCATTTCTCCCAGCTCGACGCCCCTTAGGGTCGGTAGAGCAGGCAAGGCAGATACGTCATCGGACCCGGTCTGCAACTGACTGGCACTGAACTCTTCCTCCATTACAATAAATAGATGCGAAATAGTCTATTCGTTTATGGTGTGTGTGAGGGAGGGAGGGTACGGCAAAACCACTTTTTTTCCTAAGAACATCGCCAAGATAAGGCAACAGCACCCCCCAGATAACAGTTCATTTCGATATGTCATCACCACGAGGAACGCCAAAGTGAGCATCAACACGCCAAACCCAAACCCAAACCCAAAACAAAACAAAACAAAACAAAACAAAACAAAACAAAGCCGATCCCGATGCCCTCCGAACCCGCTGAAATAATCAGGTCCCGTGACCACAATAAAAGTCACGTGCCACGGACACCCGGCATGGACAAAATAGGCCCACGGCGATAAGAACCGTACAGATAAGAACCGCAGCTACAAACACCCAGTAGCAAGAACCGCAGCTACAAACACCCAGCAGCAAGGACAGCACAGACAATGATAGTGAACGCCCCCCCTGGAAACTGCACAATTCCACCCCCTGTGAACCCCTAGCCCACCTTCCATCGTCCCACATTGTTGCATCCCGTGCTCGCACATCGCTTCTACTCTATACAGATACATCGCTTCTACTCTACTCTGTGCTGATACATTGCTCCCTTCCTAGCTGATACATCGCCCCCCTCGCCCCTCCCGCTGCTTATGTCCGTTACACTTCCTTTCCGCACAGACACCCCCGCAGCACCGACCCGCCCGGATTTGTCGGCGCCGCGAAGAGTGAATTATTGCACACACACACACACACAC
This sequence comes from Maudiozyma pseudohumilis, assembly GCA_030579215.1. Classification (NCBI taxonomy): domain Eukaryota; kingdom Fungi; phylum Ascomycota; class Saccharomycetes; order Saccharomycetales; family Saccharomycetaceae; genus Maudiozyma; species Maudiozyma pseudohumilis. The sequence goes on from JAKTPZ010000264.1 coordinate 13,328, forward strand.
ACACACACACACACGCCGCCCACTGCAATGCCGGAGAGAGCGCACAACCGCCCAATGTCTCCCAACACCAGAGGGACCAGGCACCCGAACAGCGGGGGGCCGAAGGACGGAGGGCACTCTGCGCCGCGATCACCGCTGCAGGGATGAACGAGGGGACCCTAAGCTCTCATAGGCCGGGGGAGGCCAGAGGGACGGGGGAGACCGCAGAGGGACGGTAGAGACACCGCAGAAATGGGACTATTAGGTCCCATAGCGGTATTATAGAGGTGGTCCCACGCATTTCAGGGGACGGCATGTATATGTTCGTGCCGTGCGGCCCTTGCATTGGGTGTTCTACGCTATTGTGCCAGTCGAGAGTGTGTACACAGCGTGCCAAGTGGTTGACTAGAGTATATATATATGTGCGTGTACGGTCTATCGGATATAGGGAGAGAACTCTCCGCTGCGCTGCATACAAGCGTGATTACAAATACACAAGCTTGCATAAGCACAAATACACAAGCACAACTACTCAAGCACAAATACACATGACTAAACCCACTTTCACTGTTGAGAATACAGACGTAATACTGGACGACCTGCCCCAGGCAGTGTACAAGTCCACACAACTAGAGAGCCCGCTGGTGGTTGTTCTGGTGGATGGGCACGGACCCGCCGAGGAGACACTAGGCTGTCTCGCCGACCACGCTGTGGTGTTGCGCATCCAGCAAGGTTCCGAGCAGTACAAGAGGTTCTGCTCTCTGTACTGCAGTGGGCCAGACAGTGTCATCCTCACACCCACACCCACACCCACACCCTCAGCTCCCTGTCTCCTGCTGACGGAGAGGAGCAGTATTGTCCACGTGTGGCCGGCCGCCGGGGTCCCCGCCGATTGGGGCGCCGCCCTGGGAAATTTGTTGGGCGCGCTGGACGTCGGCGGCTATCCCTTTCGCCTAGAATCCCACGCAGCTATGCCGGTGCAGGTCCAGGCCCTGGCCCCGGCCCTTGCGCCCAGTAAGTGCACACTGCGCATCAAGCTGGACGACGCCACCTGTGTTGAGCACGCGTTCAACGCATGCACCACCAGTCTCAAGGACGTCAAGGAGTACGTCGCCAATGTCGTCGACAGGAGGCTGGCGCGCGATCTCGCGTTCCACAACGTGTGGCCCAAGAGGCGCTACTCCAAGACCGAGGAGCTCGTGTCGCTGAACACGCTGGACTTGATGCCCCGGTCCACGCTCTACTTGCTCAAGAACAGGGAGTATATACGGGAGCTGCGCCGCACGCGGGACGCGTCCCAGGACTTCAAGTATGTGTTGTTGTGTGTGAACAAGATTCGCTCGATGTTCCGTGTGAACAAGATTCGCTCGGTGTTCCGCGTGTGGCCATTCGCGTGGAAGCGCAGAGCGGTGCGCAAGGGCGCTGCGATGCATACGAAGTCCTTCACTGCGGCGGCGGCTGCCTCGCGTGGCGACAGGCATGCTGCGGGGCAGGATGTCGCCGCTTTCCAGTTTAATAACCAGTTGCCAGATGGCTCTTCGTCTTCCGGGAACAATCAGAATTGACAAGACAGGGTTTCTTTTTTGTGTCGTTGTTTCCTTTCGCTCTCTCCCTCTCTCTCTCTCTCTCTCTCTCTCTCTCTCTCTCGTTATTCCCCACCTAATTCTTTTTGCATTGAAGAGTGTACGACAGTGCGCTCTTCTTCTATTTATTGTTTTGTCCAGGGGAGGTAAGGCACCTTGCTTGATGCAATGTGTCGCGTGGGGAGGTGTATGTGTTGCACATTCCCCTCTCTCTCCTCTGGACTTTTACATTTCTCCTACCATCAGTTTTATACATTCACACTACATAGATTAATATAATACCATTCACACTACATAGATTAATATAATATTTCATGACACAGCTGTGTCTCGCGCAATCTGAGGTGGGAGTGGCTGCTTACGTTCCAAGGGGAATGTAGCTGCTTATACATTCTACAGTTCATATAGGTTCAACCTAGTCCTTGACACATTTGTGTGTGTCGTAGAAGTGTGCAGAGATGTGCATGCTCCGGTGTATCACTCAGACGGGGGCGCAGGACGCAGGACGCTGGGTGCTCGCATCGCGGTCCGCGGCTGTGTTTGTGCTTGTGTCTGTTCGGGCCGGAAATGGGAGTGCTGGGTGTAGGGATGAGGGTGTTAAAACTTTGTAAAGGGCCAGTGCTTATAGGAATTTATGACAGTGATCCTACAAATTTGCATCCTGACAAACAATACGCATTTGCATCCTGACAAACAGTACACATTTGCATCCTGACAAACAATACGCATTTGCATCCTGACAAACAGTACACATTTGCATCTTGACAAACAGTACACATTTGCATCCTGACAAACAGTACGCATTTGCATCCTGACAAACAGTACGCATTTGCATCCTGACAAACAATACACATATTTTGCAATGAATGAAGAGGAACTGCAAGGGAATCTTTCGCTTGAAGGAGAGCAAGGGAATCTTCCACATGAGGGACAGCAAGGGAATCTTTCGCTTGAAGGAGAGCAAGGTATTCTGAAATTTGAAGAGCTGCGCGAACTGTTATTGTCACTCAATGACACAGCTGATATGGAATACACCAACAAAATGATGGAACGGTGCTCGCTGAACTTGAGCACACTGACCAGACTGGACACAGATCCAACAGATATTCTCGTTGCAATAAAGAGTGTTTTGTTAAGTGACCTCAACTACGAGTCCTTCGATTATGAAGAACTGCTCACGTTACTCGACAATGTAATGGCACTGTCTTCGTTCAAAAGTATAACGGCAGTGTACACCATGGACGATTTAGTGAAGGCCTTGTCTTCCAAAATACCAAACTTGGTTAGGGCAGCATGCAAGGTTATCGCAAGGACACATCCAAAGAACACGCTTATATCAGTGGAGCATAAATACGGTGTGTTGTCCGTATTTATGAACCTGTACTTCGACCCAGATACGGATTTGACGGTGATTAATGATATGGAGAGCGTGCTGAGGGTGCTAAGCAGTGATAGTGACCTGCGTCAGTTTATTTTGTGCGATATGTCTCAGTTACTTTTAACCGTGAAAACTAAGGGAGAATCGCTGTCCGTTTCCAGGCTACTGGAATTGCTGTCAATTGAAATTGGGGAGGTTGGGGCACTTGGAGAGGTGGATGATCTACTCTTTGTATTCAGCGAGGTCGATATTCTTGAAATGATAAACAGAGACTACTTTGATTTCATCAATTTTTTGAGATACACAATAACAGTGTTTGAGTTGATCAACTCCAAGGAGAAGGAAGTGGTAATGGGTAATACTACTGACGGTAACAGTGGGTTTTGTTCTGGATTACTGGATAAATTCTCGTATGTGATACCTGTAATTGGTGATATCTGGAAACGTAATGTGTCAGATGTCACGCTCCTTGCCAGAAGTTACTTCTTCAAATTCTTTGAATTGATCTCATACCTCCCAGATTTAAATTACTTTCAACGGTTGGACAGGGAATACCTATCAATTGATTACGATAATCATGATATAATAGATTTTCTATCATTTGTTAACCCAAAGTATTTGGTTCTGAACTGCGCCGAACTGATCTCGAACTACGTCAAGGTGATACCATCGCATCTAACCATCCTGCGAAATTTGATTGCTACACCAGACTCATTTGCGTTAATACGAGGGAAATTCACTTCCACTTCTGTTTGTGCGCTTCCTTACTTTGAACAGATGGTCTTGTTAGAAAAGATGACACAGTTTGAATACGCAACGAAATTTCTTGTTGCATACCTGCCTCAGGCAATGACAAATTTAATCAATGACGGGGATGTTAATAATATTATAGAGCCAGAGACAGTTGAATTGCGTAGTTCTGTGATAATGAATATTCTGCGTTTCCCAGAAAGTGATCTGGCGCCTTGGTACGTACCTTTGACCAATGAATTGTTTAAAATAAACAACCCAGGGAAAACAACAAACCCAGGCACGAAAGTAGAGGAAGTATTTTTGTGATTGCACATGGGTACAGAATACGGACGATACTATTCTAACATGAGATATTATTTACGCAGTTATATTTGTGTCTAATTATTAACGAACTCTAAACCGATCTTCATTTTCGGGTGATTTCTCTGTATAAATATTTTACAGACCCCCAATCATCTACACCCTGATCATACCTCTCGGCACCTATGTTAAAATTATGCGCTGTGAGAAGATCAATAAGAACTTGTCTTTCCTTAGCATATTTTGGTCGTATTGGTATCTCAATATAGCATGTCCCATCCTTGGCCAAGAATTTGGATATCATATTAACTACCCATTCTGGGTGGTTGGGAGAGTAAATTGGGTCAGCAACTAGTATTATATCAAAACTTTGATCAGTAGTGTGATATCTTTCAATAAAATCTGTAGGGTTTGTCCAGTCCAGAACGTCTGCGGTAACGAAAGAGGCGATATCGTTGGCAACAGCATTTTTTTTCAGATTTTCTACGATCTCTGGTAAATCAGTTAGGTACATTTCAATAGCTTCCTTGTTTTTCCCATTTATTTCTTTCCACTTGCAAGCCCATGATATTCCGACTAGTCCTGTACCTGCTCCTAATTCCAACACTTTTAATTTCGTGTTATTGGACTTTTGTTTAAACGCATCAATTTTCTCGAAGTTCTCAACCAATATTTCAGATAATATGAGCGAAGCACCCCAGGTCTTCCAGCCAAGGTTATCAGCTGTGAGAGAAGGTTCATACAAAGAAACTATCGAAGCCATATTATCGAATTTGAAGTCACGGGACATGGAAGGAATTGCTGAACGGCCACAGCATTCGGCAATACGCAAGCTTACCTCTTTCACTATGGAGTCTTTCAAAGGTGACTCGACTTTCGGATTTTCGTATCTCTTTAAGACTGATGTGTAATAGTTTAATAGATTTGATCTTTCGGTGTCTGAAGGATTATTCAATTGTGGAATCATGGAACATATCTTTGTGATATTATCCAATTTCTTATTCGGGATGATGGACTTATACCAGTTTACGATTTCTAATTGTAAATCCCCAGTTATGTGTTTTGATTTGCATATTTCTGCGGCCGAGAGACTAGATGAAGATTGGAAGTTTACTTGAGTATCAGGAGAAAGTAAATACAATACGGCAAGAATGGTCTCTGGTGATGCATATGGAACTAGTGGTAAATCTAAAACAAATAAGGGCGCAGTTTCTTCATCATCTTTAACTTCGTCTTCCAAACTATCACTATTTGTTGTTGTTGTTGTTGTCTGTATGGGATCCTGTATTAGCGCCGAAGGTGCAAATGACGATTCCGAGGTCTCGATCTCGTTGTGAGCATCTGTCCCATCGTACAGGTCCAGTGGGTCGAACATTGGCTCAGAGAATAATTAGAATGTCTTGTATAAATAGTTGTATGTTGGAACTGGGGGGTATATCTTCTTACATGTGTATTTCTTTCTCTAAACACAACATATGGAAAATTTTCTCTGGCTCATCTCTTGACAGCATCTTAGCATCTAGGACACCGGCAGGAAAATGTGAAAAGTCACGTGAATATTTGATCCAAGGGTAAGTTGATCAGTTTTATTCCAAATACATACACAGTAAGGACCAGTACTTAGTATGTTTTCATTCCAATGAATTTGTCAAATCAAGAGATGTAGTTAAAAATATTTAATCTCTGATGTCATGATCGATTAAAATGTTACTGTTAATATGGCATATTTAGAGTTTTATTTGTGACAGCGTGAGCAACTCAATAATTTTATTGGAAAAAATACAGCGATTCAAAAACAAGAAAACGACAGTACATGTTAGGTTTACATAAGGCGATATATGTAGTTCTTAAATATTCATTTACTGTTCGAGTGTCGCTACTGACGCTACTCTCAGGCGCCCTGAGATTTGGCCGGATGTCCCCTGCGGCAAGAAAAAGCACCGGAAATAGGATTACGTAGTATTACTTTGAGATTCGCCCGGCGTATACTCGTTGAATGGAGAGGTCCCTGTAGAACGTTATACCGTACCAGATTGAAATCTACTAACAGTGGAGCATTAGTATTCAGTCTCTCTAATCTAAACATATACCCTTAGCCATTATATTTTCCCTATTGATATTTGGGCACAATTGACACAACACGAAAAAGGAGACAATTGAAACATAACTTGCAATAGTATATTCATGACACCATGACTTTTCACGACAGATCCCAAGGTGCATCTGATGCAAGAAGATTGGATGTGTCTCCCAGTCGGTCTACTGGTCGGCATAGAAGTTCCACGCTGTTTCCGATCCCAGCTTGGGACGATAATAAAGGCAATGATGAAAGGAACGGATTAACGCGAACATTCAGTATGTCTTCACAAGTTGTTCCTCAAACCTTGGTTAATACAGATGATGAATCTGCTTCAATAAAAAAAGCAAAATCTCCTATTGATTTGCATGCGCCCAAGTGGTCTCACGTTGGCTTTCAATCTATATTCCAAGGCCAGAACTTTAAAAAGTCTAATCATAGTCTTCACTCCACAGATTCGTTGGAAGAAAAGTTTCCATTCACACAGTTACGAAGTTCAGCCTCCTTTGACAACAGGAGTAGAATGAGTGAGGATAAAATTATAGAGGAAAATGACGATGATATGTCAGATGAAAGTATATTTACAACTATCTCTGGGAACCGAAATATTCGACCTAGGAACAGTAGTTCTGTACTTAACAACTCCGTATCTGATTCGAAAAGTATAACAAGTAAGGAAAAGGTTTCGCGAATATTTAGAACCAACACCAACAAGAGTTCGTCGAGTCAACAGAATTCGATTTCAAGTTCACTAATACCGAAGAAGAAGAACCCATTTCTCAGTGTAACGAGGAAACTTTTCCATCCAAACAGTTCAAGACATATGAAAGATACGGTTGATCCGACATTAGCTAATCCATGGAGTCAGTTCTTGCATTCATCATATATTAAACACAGATCGCCTGTTCAGTTCATCCACAACACCACTGGTGGTATTATGGATTCAGGAAAATCGGTATACTCGTTCAACCCTTCAGTCCCTAGTAATACAAACGATGTGGCCCTGGCTATAACCCAACAAGAAGATAGTTTTGATGCCGCAAATATTGCCATTTTGCACGATCTTTTGAAGACACTTCCATCCCTAGAGGAGAATTATAAAAATTTCTCAACTCGTGAACTCCAGGTATTATCAGGCAATGTTTGGGGAATTTATTGTTCAATCGTAGTTGAGCTCTTTAAAAACCAGCATATATGGGAACTCCCAGCAAAGATTGAAGATATTAATAAGCTCTTCGAATTCTATACTGTTTTGAAGACTGAATCTAAAGTTGCAGCACATCACACTAAATTTATCAATGAGATAGTGGAATTTATAACTACTTCCCTATTCGTTTTTGAAAATCAAATCGTTTTTAACTACACAAACGAAAATGCAATGAATACAGCTCTGAAACGGTTGGGTATTATATGGCAGGTGTTTTATCAACAGGTGTACCACGATGTCGTTACTGTATTACTTCCGTTGGAGGATAGTTTCAAACTGAATATTAAGTACTGGTCTGATAGTAATTACACGGGAGATTACGTCGGGAATATGTTAAGTGTTGATTACCTTATCCTTAAATGTTTTAGGGATTCCATTGTGCTTCCGTATTATCAGAATTTTGTTCACAGTCATGATGGAGCCAGCAACAGTTTCAAAACATACATTCTAAACGAAGAAGATGAAAATGATGTCACCGAAGGCGATAAACTGACACTATTGCAATGTTTTGGTATTCTGTCAACTATTCAAAGTAACGATCACTCCCAACAAATCATCGAAGAGCTTCTGGGAGGTGTGAGATTAAGCATATGAGATACGGTAACCTTTAATAATTTAGAAAATGAGTTCATGAATCATATATGCATTTATATAATATTTGTAGAACTTTTTAAACACACTATATTCACCTGTTCGAGAGATATTGTATTATTTCTAGATACACGGAATGTCTCAATTATGTCCCATACGCCATTCAGTTCGGCATATTAGGCTGACAAAATATATTAAGGCGGGGGCTATTAGTAAGTTACCCTATATAGACAGTTAATATGATGAACACAGTATAACAAACATCCCCCACCGACTTCAAAACATATATGCAATGTCAGCACACATGTCAAAGAGACTAGTTAAAGCCGTTTTCACTAAACCATTTCCTAACGTCACCAGGACGCAAACTGTTAGACTCTTGAATACCGAGAGAATGCCCAGTCCACCTCAGCTGCCTAAGGAGGAACAACTAGAGTTTGAAAGGTTACAAAAGATAGCAAACTCTCAGGCAGCTATTGATGAGTATAATTCCAAACTCTCTGAGGACTCCACCAAAGAGAGTTTGAACAACGAACTACTTACCAAAAACGATATCGGAGCTTTTTCGCCTGAGTTTTCGAAGACTATCCCAGAGTTTGAAGGAGACGTCAACCCTAAAACAGGTGAAATAGGTGGACCAAAACAAGATCCATTGAGACATGGTGATTACTCTTTTAACGGTAGAGTTACCGATTTTTAAAAGGAACTGATAGAGTTCTACTTTTAATGGTATATATTCCTCTTCTTTTGATACGAATTTGTGATTTTTATGTATACACCTCTTATTTACATGTTTATATTATTGTTTATATGAATACACAACCCATATTCAAAGCACGGTATACTATTTACAACTGGCTAATGAAGTTACTTTGCTTGATTTTAGATCTGTTCTCCTTGCGCAGATTCTTCCTCCTGAGGTCTAGAGACTCGTCTGCTGTTAGCTTTTCTAGCGCATCTTTTCCCATTTTCTTCTTGTCATTAAGAACAGTCCACAACCAAGGTGGATATTCGCTGTCTTCTAAAGCCACTGGGCCAGTCTTGCCTTTCTTTATCCCGAGGTTAAGGTTTGTTCCGACCGGGCAAGAGGACACTACCTCTGCCTTAGTGGAGTCAGCAGCAGCCTTTTGTAGAATGGGTCTTGATGTAGAGAGTAATCTAGTTGTGTATGCTCTGAACATAATTAGGTATGTTTCGGTTACGTAATGGATATTGTGTTTACTTAAATGTTAATTTCCTGTTCTGATGTTTTCGTTACAGGGTAGTTCAAATAGCTAATTATTTGTCGAACAAAATCCTTTATTTTTTTTTAGCTACTGTACGGCGCGAAGAACTTCTTCAGTTAGTCCCGTCAGATTCAAGACAGCATCGCGATTGTATGTCACTGGTTATTACAAATTGTACAACATATATCTATCCTTCAGATTTTTGAACACACAACATAACTGAAAATAATCGCTTCTAATTAAAAAACTATTTTGCTAAATAATGTACACAATTTGCTTATATAAACGTAGAAAAATGGGTGATACATGGAATAAGAATATTATGCCCATGCCGTAGTTTGCTCCAGAACACCTGTTGGTGCCCTTTGGATATAGAGATTATGCAGTGCATTTGATTTCAAAAATCAAACAATGTGAAAGGTTAAAAAGTACAAGAGGAATGTTAACATGCCTACTGCAGAAGTTGGTCTCTGTAATAAGGTTGGTTGTTGACAAACTTTGCTGCCCTCTTGTCCTCTCTTTTGTTGTCCATGTTCTCGTGCTTCCATGCTCTCTGCTTGACGTTGTATTTCTGCTTGTCAAATGCTGGTAAGAATGTTCTGGTTTCGGCAGCAACAAGCGTACCTTGACCCTCGGTTAATATTCTCTCCGGCTTTAGGTTCTGCTTGTAGTAACGCTGCAACGATCTGTGACCAACCTTTACACCGGTTGGTAAATGTAGCTCGGTACCGTCATTGTACAGGTATTCATCAGGTAGGTCGTCTTCGTCATCCTCAGCGACCTCACCCTCCTTCTTTTCAGTATCCTCCTCGTCACTAGTAACATCTTCCCAATCCTCTTCATTTCCATCATCAGCAACAACCTCTTCGGTCTTTTGGGGCTTCTCCTTGTAGCCAGCATAAGATGAGGAGAAGTCGTAGAACTCAGAAATCTCAAGTCTCTCATTCTCAGACTCGTAAGGAATCTTGCAGTGTCTCTTCGCCAGCATGTGTGCTCTGACTGCTTCCAGAGATCTACCCTGGTAGTTGCAAACAATGCAGACATTACCAAGGCCGATCTTCTCAGATAGATAGTGGACTAAACCTGCCTTGTCAGTCAAGAACTTCTGCTCAGGAATGTAGAAACCGTGGTTTTTGAACATGTGGTCCAAGTTTGTCTCAAAGTCCTCGAATGTAGTATTTGTGCAGAAGAGACATGTTTCAAGTGGAATATCAACCTTAGTCTCCAGCTTCTGCTGCATCAGTCTCTCTGCGAGCTCCTCTTCGGTCAACTCCTCCTCTGGAACGACAGCCTCGGACTTCTCAGCTGGAGTCGTTTCAGTGTTTTCAGTAACTTGAGCTGTAGATTCCTCCGCCACTTCCTCCTTCTTTTCAGTCTGTGTCTCGGCCAGGGCCTTGTTCTTCAGGTAGTTCTCCTGTGCTAGTGCCAACAGCTTCTTCTTTTTCTCCAGCAAAGCCTCCTTCTCTCTTCTCCTGATCTCCTTCTTTGTCAGCTGTTTCTTCTCCTCCTTCTTCTTCGCATCCTCCAGACTCTCCTGCTGACTCAGAGCATTAACCTTGGTGTTAAACACCTGCTCGGAGATGGCTGGCAGCTGGGCGACACGTCTCTTCAAGTTGTATCTGTGCCATTCGGTCTTCATGTGATCTCTTTGGTCCTGGCCAGACTCAAAGCCTAACGAGCATGAGTTGCAAGTGTATAATCCCGACATGATGTGGTGGTGTCTATGGGACTCTTGTTACAAGGAAGGGTTGTGTGTTCATATTGATGCAGAGTGGCATGGGCTTTTTAGCGATGAGATGGGATGGGCATCCCGGCTGAAAATTTTTCCACGAACTTGAGGTCACGTGACAATTGATGAAGAATAAATGAAGAAAGCCCAACTTGCGATGTTTATTAAAGTTTGAAACCATATGTACATTGATATGTGAATGTAGCCGTGTTCACGGTTTGGCAATGTCAGTAATTAAATGGTTTACTGTTTATTTATGAGGGTTCAGTTGTACGTTTTTGAATTGAACCCAACTGTAAAAAAATAACTCATTTTTGATAAATGTAAAATTTGCCTTCCATTAAAATATTTCAATAATAAATTCCACACAACGTTTATGACTTTTGAACTTTTGTAATATATAATACGTATAATGCCGGGAAGCGGTGCATGCAATAGTACACATGGTAGCATTTGTACCAGCATATATATAAAAATATGAGCTGGTAGTACCTGTAATTGTTACATTCGAGGATGTTGTAGGAATATCCTGAATAGGGTTGTAGGATGGAGAATATTGTTAGGTGGAGACCACTGCAAGGCACAGCGCAAGTCTCATCTATGCATGCGGCGCTCCATCTTACCTCTCTCAACGTGCATATCGGTTCATTTCTCATGATATTGCGTTGCGTTACATTGAACTGTCTTGTCAGTGTCAACAACCAGACCAACGCGCAATCACTCCTCGTGGCTCTGTCTCCTGTGCCACATGCTTATCTGTATGGAACATATCACCATATACACCGGCACAATAATGACATTTGTGAGTGCACCCACAATCAGCTGCAAGAACCACAAGAAAGAGTTATTGTTGTGCTTGTTCAGCCCCATATCCAAACTCATGAGGAACCACCCGATGAAATCCGTCGTCACATCATCGTAACCCATCTCCAGCCACCACACAATCTTGTCGCAGCATTCCTCACAACTTATCGGGTACGAGGGCCCCTCAATACTTCTCGTGATGTCCGGTTTCGTCACCTCTTCCAGTTCGAACCCCTCTGACTGGAAATTCCCGGGAAACACACACGACACACGGGCATTGGGCAACTCGTGTCGCAGTATCCCAGCCAGTGCTTTTAACGACACCTTGAGGGGCGCATATTGACTGTATCCTATAAATGGGAAGAAGGCTGTTACACTCGAAAACAGTATCAAGTGACAACTGGGTATATTCTTTGCCACCTGGTGTGATAGGTACAGTGCCGTCAAATAATTCATGCGCACACCGGCTTCCAGCTCCATCGGCGTCAGGTCCTTGAACAGCTTGGGCGTGGAACCTCCAGCGCAACTCAGCACCTGTGTCGGCAGCAGATTCACCATCGTCAGCGTCTGGAACATGTTTGCGACGGAGTTGTAGTCGCTGAGATCACACGGTATGTAAAACAGTCTGTGATCCGCTATCGTGGAGTGCAGTGTGTGTTCGTCGATCACAATAGGGTCTATATCTGTCCGTGTCTCCGCCAGCAATGCTACTGCCTGGTCGTCATTCTGCAGCGCAGCTTCCTCCTTTTTCCGCTCTGTCGACGTCATAATGATATCAGTGACCGCAGACCGCAGTTTTGGCTCCGACCGACTCACCACAATGATCTTGGAGTTGATCGTCTCCTGGTAGTACTTCTGCGCAAACTGCTTGCCCAGTCCTTGCGAACCACCAGTAATCAGGGCCACCTGGTCCTCCAGTATGTATTTCATCGATTAAAATTTGAGTGCAGGGGATGGATAACGAACCTTATTGGACAGCTGATGCACAATACCCCTTATATACTTATATATATATATATATATTATATATATTTAGATGTATGTATAATTATAATATTATATAAATGTCTTGTGTACGGCCCGGCTAATCCCAGCCTAATCGCACGCCAAATTTGCGTTTGGAGAAAATCGCAGCCGAGCCCAGCCGAACGGCGGCCAGCCAGGCGTTGGACGGCCGTTTCTGCGGGAGTTTCTGCGTAATTTTCTGCGCGCAATTCTCGGTCGATGCGTCGCCGGCGCATGTGAAGACGGGCCGCGCACAGAAAGTACCGCAGCGAGTTTTGGAATGTGTCACGTGATTGAAATTATACACGTGATTGAGATTATACACGTGATCTGGGTTGCACGTGATCTGGGTTGCACGTGACCCCGTTTGTTCACCTAGTACTGGGGGGAGCAAGTGATAACGGAGAATAGTATATTATTGTATAGGTATGTACATGTGGAGTATGTCTCTCCATTGTTTTGTTGTTTCTTTGTTGTGCGGCTGACTGGCCGTTTTGGGAGGTTTGATTCATCACTGACTCATGGGGTGGTTTGATTCATCACTGACTCATGGGGTTGATGGGGATATGGGCTAGAGGAGGACTAGATCACTTACCAGTTTGTTCAGTAGCTTACTAGCTCATTCACTCACTAATTTTCTCGATTTGGTCACTCGTGCGGCAGCTCACGCGCCTGCTCGCTCCTTTATTTAGCATCCCTCTGCTTCTTGTGCTCCTCATACTCCTTCTTCAACTGCTCCAACTCCTTGGCGTCAATTGGAGGAATAGGAACATCAGCAAAGTCATTGTCCTTGTGCAGGAACTCGTAGGTGTACCAGTACACACCACCAGCTACACCCAGGAGGGCAGCGAGACCGGCCATGTTGCGGGCGAAGAAGGGCTTGCGGGCACGGATCATCGCAGGGGTCATCTTGAAAGTCCGGGGGTCCTGGTAGGGTGAGGTTTCTAGAGGCATTGTTTCAGTGTTGTTTGTGTCTTGCTTGTATGCCTTGCTGGTACGGTGCTAGTCTGTTATTTAACAGCCTAATGGCCCCGTTGTTATATGCTCGCCGCCCCTTCTTTGTATGTTTGGGGCGTTTTGCATCCGCGCCGCGTGATGTTGGGTGTCTGGGTGTGTGGTGTTCTATGTGCTCTTTATGGAGGACATGTATGCAATGCATTGGGGGGGGGTGTTCACTGTGGTCTACACTGTGCATTTTTATTGAGTTTCTTGCAATGTTATGGAGAGCCGTGTAGTTGTTTTGGTTGACCTCTTGTTGTTGCCACAGTTGTATGCGTTGTGTCTGTCGAAATACGCATTGCAATGATCTTTACACCCCATTTAGAGAGTAACAACGGTGCAGTAAATACAGGGCTGCACTTACTGCAATGTGGCAATTGTGTATTACTGGTCGGTGACGACAGCCGGAGGTTTGTATTACGTTTCAGTACAAAGTCACGTGCCATATAAATATCATGTTGCACGGCAAGTTTGGCTGGCTCGGCCTCGGCTCTCCCTCCGCTCGCAGGGCAAATAAGAAGTCTCGATATATCCAGGATACCCTTGCGACCCTTACTCTTCCAGTAGTCCCAAACACCCAAAGGAGCAAACAATGACTGTTGGACTGGCCAGAAAACTATCGCGCACTAAACCGCACAGGGATGCGTTGATGCGTAACCTGGTGTCGCAGCTGCTGCAGCACGGATCCCTTACCTCTACACACGCCAAGTGCAAGGAAGCCAGCCGCCTCGCTGACAATGTGATCAGTATCGCCAAGAGAGCTAATGACCCAGCTATTTCTGCCCAGACACGTGCTAAACTGGTGGGAAACCTGCAGGCGCGTCTGTTTCTGAGTGGAGATAACAGACACCTGCTCACGCGACTGTTGACAGAGGTGGCACCTCTTTACGAGGGGCGCTCGGGTGGTTATACCCGAGTGATGCATCTGGAGAAGAGATTTAATGACAGGGCACCACAGTCCGTACTAGAGCTCGTGCAGACACCTGTTGTTGACACACAGACCGGCGAGATTAACAGGGGCAATCTGAAGTACTGGTTGCTAGTGAAGAACGTCCTCAATGATGAGGCGAATAATAACGAGGTTAACAAACTCACGTTGATCAACCTGAAGAAGATTGCCAATTTCAAGGACCCCGCGGAGTTTAGAAATGATCTGTCTGTTATCAAGCGTTGTATTGTCGAGCAAGAAGGTGCTGAGTGGGATGAGGAGGCTCAGAAACAGCGCATCGATTCTTTGATCACTAGTGTCAATGACACAGTTCTGCCACACACAGACAATGCTGCAAGAGCTGCTGTAAAGAGAGGATACAAGCTGGTAGACAAGAGACCGGAGAGACCAGAAACACGCCCTGCGGCGGTTTAGGTTAGCGTACCTAGTCGCAAATCGCTAATTCCCGGGGCGCAGCACGCTGTTATTCCAGCGTCTCCAATTTGTAAATAAAGTCAAGCCAATTTCACTATTCATACACACCAACATATATATATAAGTATAAGTATCTTTACCTTTATCCTGAGAATATGCATATATTAAACGTAGCGTTTGTTCAGTTCAAGGATATTGCGGCACATGACATGCCAGTCCATACCGCGCTCTATGCCCAGAGATTCTTGCCACTTTAACAGTTCGTACATGAACATTAAATTAGGCTGTATCACAATGTTGAGTCGCCGTACTCGCACATACAGGTATGCTTTGAGTACTTCGCATTTAAACCGCTTCATACATTCGGCGATGCACACTGTAGCAGACCGCGAGACACCTACCATGCAGTGGACAAGAACCTTTCCACCACCTGCACGCGCAGTGTCAATGAACTGCAGTATATCCTCTAATTGCGTCGAGATACAGTCATACCCATTATCTTGTAAGTTGTTGATTTTCAAGATATGGAAGCCGTCCTGCACAATTTCGTAGGCACTGGGCGTTGCCATGCGGGTGGTAGCGCCGTTCATGATGGTTGCACTACGACGATCGCGCATTGCCAAGTTCACCTTGACTTCATGTGGTCCTGTAGTGGCACTCATTCCACGGTTACGGTTATCTGAGGAGTTACTGCCGCTACTACTGGAGCTACTGTGACTGCCAGGTCGTAGCCATGACACAACTTCACCAACAGACACAATGTGCGTAATCCCTAGTCTCTTCAATAGAGCTGGTGATTGTGCGTGTTCCAATGATCCAAGATATAAATGTTCTAGGATACGGGAAGGAAGCGGTCCATTCAACTTGTTCAGATTGATATCTGTCTCCTCCATCTTAATGAAGAATACGTTGCTGAACATCTCTGAATCTATTTCCAAATGAGCTGGAATATCACCATCAGGAAACTGTGGCGGACCGACTCTCCGTGGGCTAAAGCTCCGTATCAACGGCTGAAGATGTCCTAGCACTTGGATGTCTGATTGGAAGAGGTAAAAGGGCCTTTGGCAATCTTCATTCAATTTGAATATTATTTCTTCCAGGGACATATCCCAAATAAACAGTAGGTAAGCAACTAGTAAGAAAGACAGTTCAGTGTACCCGTCTCGACAATGCAAAAGTGTTAAATAGTCCGTTTTAGTGGAGATTAGGTACATGAAGTAGCATGTATTGAGAATATCTCCGATAGACGCCATGTTCAAGCTGCCCAGACCAATACTACCGGACGATGGAAACGAAAACATTATATCTTCCTTTGGGCCTGGCCCATATAGAATATCCTGCAACATCTCCCACAGTTTTTCCACCGGTAGCAAGGATGCATTCTCTGAGCATCTGATGTATAGGTTAGGTTGTTCAGGACTTGGCTCAGAACACTCAACATATGGTACATTGAATAATTTTCTTTCTTTCACCAACATATCGTCCGATGGGGAGAGTGTAGATGTACTATTATCTATCGAAATTCGCGTATCAGGAAGCGTCGTTACAGAGTCTCTGGGCGAATAATACGGATATGGTCTGTTCTCCTCAATTTTGAAATGCTTACCTGCTACATTGTTCCTCTTGCCATGGAAAAATTTCATTATTCTGAAATCTGTAGTGTTACCACACCAGAATTTATGTTCGAGATCGATGCAAGACCTAGATGTCATCTTTGCAACTTCCAACTTCTCATGTATTTTAAACGCCCTATCCCAGTTGTTAAACATTGTTATATCATAAGGGGTGATCAACGAATCATCCAACGGGTCGTCTGAGCCCCTGTATATCGAGACATCGAGAGGAGGTGTGCCGATAAGTTCCTGAGGAATAGCTGCCACATTAGAGTATTTGAATACAAACATTTTGTTAGGTGGGAGCTCCTGTACAGGTCTCAGTAATTGTAGACCTAGATTTAGCAGCTGAACAACATTCATGCACTGATTACAAGTAACTCCGTTCTTGTGCGATTGCTCATTGAGACAGTAAACTACGATCTTATCTGACACTTCAAGCATCTTAGTGCATTGTAGATCAAACCGTCTGAAAGAGTTGGTGTACTGCTTCCACAGAGCCTCAGAGTTCTGAGGAGACATTCCTCCTGCACCACGGGCAGACGTAGCACCTACTTTATCCAGGTTGCCATCGCAGAATTCCTTAATACTTTCAAAATCAGTCTTGAGAAAGGGCAGAATCTTGAACTCTATGCAAAGGTTTACTAATATAAGCCTGGCACTGTCCGATAATTGCTTATGAATCTTGGTAAGCATTGCCAACAGAACCTCATCGATGAAAGCCGTTATCATGTCGAGATTTCCAACAATCAGCTTGTTTGTGATGTAAAACCGCAGCATGTTGCGATTAATAGGATCACCCCACGAAAGGAACACATCGGTGAGATCAACAGAGTTCCTCAATATACCTGAATCTTCAATTATCTCTATATTGTCAATGGGGCGCGAACGAATAATAACGGTCCGGTCAATATTGCAAGCTGGCGGTTCAGATGAGTATGAGTGCAGCCAGGGAAACAAGGCGTCGTACGGCGGCACATCTGAGGTTTTACCATCCTCCACCCAGTGCATCAACCGATCGCAATCAACCGTGTCAGCAGGAATATCATCAGTCTTGGCCGTTGCATTTGTGTCTGTTGCAGGTAATCTCTTTGCCAATTCTCCGCTAAGTGTGCTCCACAGATCAATATCCGAGGGTTTGACCGACATACTGCCGTCCTGTGTCTCCAGCACAGGCGATATCATATTTCCATATAAATAATAACTGCACGAAAAACCACCCAAAGGTTCCTCTTTTACTCTGTTGTATATGTGACGTTTATACGTCTAACTTTTCTTGTTTCTTTTTTCTTTTTTCTCTCTATTGGCTTGGCACTTACTTAATAAAATAAGACACAGTGCTGCTGGACCTCTTTCACAACTGTTGAAGTGGGAAACAGAAAGGCTAGGAACTCGCTGTTGAAGTAACCTTTGACGTCCTGGTGCCCGGAACCCCAAACCAAAACCTCCCAAAAGCGTCAACCTCTTTAAAAACAACTTGTTCATCGGTCTTTCTGCTGCTGCACGATAAGTGCTTCTGAATTCTGCTAGGAAAATGAAAGCATTTACTCGTGCGGGTCCGAACGGTCTGCCGACCTGCGGACTGTTCTGTGCAGTCTTGTGGGTGCTATTGTTACTATTGTTACTATTATTTTTTTTTTCTCTGTGGTTTGCCATGTGCGGCGGACCGTTTCGATGGAGCTTCGAGGCTCCGTCAGAATTCCCTCTGCAGGCCTTAGTTACGCGTCAAGGACACAGGTATAACTTGGGAGGGTGCAGCGGTATGGCCGGGGGTTTGGGTCGTAATTGAGGTGGATTGAGCAATTCCTAGGTACGTTAGTTTGAATATGTCCAAGAAACAGCAAAGAATAGTGGAGGGCCTGGTAGAGAGCCACCCAGAAATAACGTTAGAAAACGCGAAATCGTATGTGCCGCACTTTCCCCTGTCAAAGGTGAAAAAGATCGCCAAGATGGATCCAGAGTGCGGTATATTATCCAATGCGGTGGCTGTGACCACAGCTTTCGCTGCAGAGTTGTTTGTGCAGTCTTTTGTAGAGAATGCACTGGCTATGAATGTGCTCAATCAAGGGCGCGACAGTTCGAAGAAGTCAAAGAGCGCGCGACTCACATACAACGACCTTTCCGATGTCGTCAGGAAACAGGATATGTTTATGTTTCTGGAGGATGCTGTGCCAAAGAACGCCCCTGTTTCAGCAACGATACCCACAAAGAAGAAAACCGAGAGTGTAGAGGCAGAAGATGCGCCAGAGGATGACGCAGACACGACAGCCGACATAGAAGAGAAGAATAAGAATAAGAACCAGCGCAGTCTTTCGTTCTTCAGGTACCAGGCGAACAAACCGGAGCAAAAGAAATCTGTGGAAGATGAAGACGTCGATATGGATGCCGACGACAATAACGAGGAGGAGAGTGCAGAGGTCGATGATGAGGAGAGTATAGAGGTCAATCAACAAGTCCAGGAGCAATTATCCCAGGTTGAACAGATGGATCATGTCATTGATGTCGACGAAGAGACAGAATCTGGAACCCAAAAGGAACGCATGATCCTAAACAGAAACCAGGAAGATAATAATGACATGATGGGTTCGTCAGATAGTGAGCAGGATGCACTTCCCAACTCAGGCAGTGACAGCGACACTGATCTTATTTAAGATATTGAGATCCTTCCTACCCATCATTGGATGGTATACACCTGCATCAATGTTTAATTTATATATGTATACTCATCCATGAATTCCATATCCTTTATAGGTTACCCGGCACCAATCACGTGATGACTGAAATTAATGACAATTTGTCCTTCGCAGGGCGAGGAAAATAACAACTGCCAACTTTTCAGTGACAAGCAATAGGTGAAATGAACCGAAAAGAAGAAAGATTTGGACGAAGTCATCAATTGATTGAAGCGAAGAACATCACTCAACGGTTTGTTTCAAGCACATCTCCTCGTTCATTTACCCGAGTTACGGTTTCTTTTCAATTGCATACCCTTTTCACGACTCCATCCAGTTCAATAACCAGCAATAATGTCAAAGAAGCAAGAATATTTGGGGAAAGTGAGGTACTTCAATACTCTACCAGCACCCTCCGTTCCTCCAAAGCTAATCAATTACACTGTTAAACCGGAGGAAGAAGCAGATGCTCCAGAATTAGTAACCTCCTTGTACAACAAAACCAACGTCACCCCTTTGATAAACCTAGACAACGATCTTGGTATGCCATTAGACTTAATGAACATTCCAGGACTCCTAAATAAGAACGACACCAAGTTGTTGTATGGATTTGAGAATGTAAAACTACAACCGGAGGACAGGGTACTTCTGAGAGACCCCAGAGTTGACAGACTGGCCAAGACTGATACAGCAAAGATTAGTTTCCTGAGAAGAACCGAGTATGTTTCTTCTACAAACGCAACTGGTAGTAGTACCACATCAAAGAAGAGGGTTAGAGAAATTTACGAGAATGGGAAAGAGGGGCGCAACCAGGACGACGACGACAGAGTTCTTGGAGCCTCTGAGATTGTTACGAGGGTGGAAAACACATTCGAATCCAATACCGAGGACCTATCTAAACTAAAGCACCCAGTGAGACCTGGTTTGAAGGCTCAGAAGGTATGGAACTTACTACCAGATACCGCCTCAATGGATGAGAACTACTTCTCTCTAAGATTAATCGGCAGTGCTGTGTTGGATAAGAGAGAGAAGGACAAACTTGCCCTAAGAACTGCAATTTTCAGACCAGTTGAGCTTGAGGAGGATGAATGGATCACAATGTACACAACGGATAAACAAGATTCCGAAATTCTAGGCAATAATGTCGAGAAGGTTATAAGTGATGAAGTAGACGAGAACGACACTACAGATGATAAGTCATATAAGTTTAAGAGAGTGAGAGATTTTGACATGAGACAGGTTCAAAAGACAAACGATGATGGTACATTAGATACCGATCAATCTAGGTTGGGAGAACTAGCTCTTATTTTCAACAATGAGAGAAATATCGCATACTACAAACCTCTCCGCGCAAGAATTGAATTGAGAAGAAGGCGTGTCAATGATGTATTCAAGTCCATCGTGAGGGATAACACTATTGACCAAATAAATATTTCTGTTAGAAACCCAACAACCAAGGAGGCAAATGCAGTTGATAGACTGAGAATGAAATACGACCCTATCAATTTCGTTCCGGTTGATGACGACGAGGATGAAGATGAAGAAAATGAAATTTCTACATCCAAGGATGATGTAACAGGCAACACACAAACCTCTCAGGAGACCACAAATAGCCAGTAAATTAACGGTTGTTTAATTGTCTTTGTAAACATAATCTGTATATCATTACCTCATATAAAATAATAAGAATAAACGTCATTAAATGTACAATTATAGAGTGACAAGATGTTTTAAATGGAGAAAGAGCGGAAAACAGCTTGTCATAATAAATTTACCATCAAACTAGTAATAATATACGTGATAATAGCACATGACCTATACATGAACAATCAATGCAGAACTTTGCCAACCGCCAGCTGCAATTGCTAGACATACATTGCCCTCTCCAATATCAATCTTTTGTAGATTGTCTACTCTAACATTATTATTCCCTTCAAGATGACCCCACGTTTGATTACTGTAAATACCCAACCCTAAACACCCACATCGTTGACTTTCTATTCCCGTTGAGTATAACTGTCCCTTCTTAGTTAACATCAACGTATGGTAATCACCGCCTGAGATTGATATTACTTGGTCGGTAGGATCTTCCAAGTCAATACGTCTTAAACTGTTCAATACAATGTCATTGCCATTTAGAGAAAAGGAAAAGCAATGCTCTTCTGTAAAAAGAATGAGGCTGTTATGACAAGATGTAATTTTCAATAGCTTCTCTGAGATAGGTGTTGTAAATTCTTCATGGAGTTTATTCCTGTAACAGTGCAAATGTTTTCCTTCTTGATCGATAAAGTAGACTACCCCATCTGACAAACACGTGTAGTCTATAACCTTTTCTGGTCCCTTGGAATCGGATGTATATGGAATAACTTCATAGTGGGCAAAACAACTTGTTTCACCCTTTTTCAGCCCATCCCTCTCACGCCAAACAACTAGGCCCACATCCAATTGAAAGATGCAACTGAAATTCCAGCCACATCCTATCTTTAGAATGGGATGGGTCTCGGAACTAGGGAGATTATTGAATTCCATTTTAATGCCTGCATTAGAATCTGGGCTATCCCAAATATAAACGTCTCCATGGTTGGATAACGCTAAGAAATGACTTCTTCCGGATGCGATGGCTCTAAACTTCACCGAATCGAGTTCAGCCTTGTTTACTTCTTGTATGGTACCATCTTCTGAGGTAAGAGCGGGCATGACCTCTTTTGGTAGCATTCTTTGCATATGTGAATTATCCTTGACCGTTTCTTCGATGTCGTTCTGGACTTGTCTTAGTCTATCATACACATCTGCGTGCTCTATACTACCAACTGATAGACGACCGCGACCACTCGATAAACGGTTTTGCGAAGTAAGGAATGTGCCCGGTTGGATCACAGTGGGGGTGGGTCCATGATGGCTGGACGAAATGCGTTGTTGGAGACGATGTTCCAACCCTCTTACGTACTGTCTGAATTCATCGTAATCTTCTTGGCCATCGACAGGTCCAGGTCCCCTATGGCCTCCGGTGAATGAATTTCCACTTGAAAATATCTTTCCTGATTTCGTCAATACTTGGAATGAAAAACCACCTGCTGCAATGTCACTGACTATAAAATCGTCAATATCATCTTCTCTAGAAAACCACGGAACTTTAGTTGGAAGACAAACCGCTTGCCATGCTGGGTCGTAGTTTGGAGGTTCGTTCTCACCCAGTTGATCCTGATCTCTTACCGAGTGTAAGTGTGGATTAGATGATGCTATATAACCCAAGCGGCCTTGCCTTTGGGATCCCCATGTGTAAAATGCAGCCTCTTTCGCTCGTAAAATATAACGTTCATGCCAAGATTGTGAGGCTTCCACAGTGCTTATTATTTGCTCAGAACACATCGTAAAAGAGTCGGTATTCTTAGAGGGGAATGGTTCCACATTGTTATACGAGGTTCCAAATGTTTTGTGATATATCTCCTTCCAGACGGTTTCTGAATTTTGGATATTAAGTAATTTATGATAATATTTGTTTGTACGGGACAGATTCTTAAGGTCCTCCACTGAAAGAAGAGGGAGAGTGTTCTGGATAATTTCCGGGGGTAAATCACTACTCATTTGGAGGATGCTAGAAATTGTGGTGTTGTTAGATGAAGCGTTCGCCTTTCTGGTATTCAAATGTTCTCTTAAGTTCACTCCGAACGTGGAACTTTAAGGGGACCCTGCTTGCGCCGCCCTCCCTCCACCATTTAAGCGAAAACTCGGGGTTGAAAAAAGGGTGTCTGATTTCCCTTAAAAAACTGTAGAAAACATTTGAAATTCAAATGCAACAAGAACATTTACGTTCTATTGTTTTTATATTCTTATTTACAAATATGGAAACTTAAATATCACAATCTGTTAACTGCATTATACAAAATTTCGGTCATATTCGAAAGATTCTTAATGCGCATATTCTCATTGTATAAATGACCGTTATCGGTTGATTGACCACATGGGATTTGAATAGCAGGCGCCTCGAATATTCTCTCGAGAGTACGGATACAAGGAACAGAACCACCCTCTCTTACAAATAGCGGTTCTGTATCCCAAGCCTGTATAATTTCTTCCCTGAGGATTTGGTAACCAATATTCTTTGGATCACTCAACCATGGCTCAGCAACATTTAAAATTTCTATATCCAAGTGGTTATTGGATGAGAGTTTGGCGAAGCGGTCATGAAGAAAACCCAGTAAGTTATCTCTAACAGAATCAACACTCTGTCCTGGTACTAGTCTAATCGACAAACCGATGGATGCCTTTCTTGGGATGACAGTTATATTTCCAGGGCCACTAGTAGATAATGTTGTAATGGATAACGAAGGTTTAGTCCAATTCTTAATGAGCTCCTCTGTGGAGTTGATTTTTTCTAAGTCTGCTATTTTTGAGACCTGGCTAAACCTTTCATATTCTTCTTCATCAATATCCTTAACGTTCGAGTAGAAATTTGGGATCATAATAGATCCATCTGCACCTTGAAGCTCTGATATGATTTTGATGAGATCTGTGGTTGGCTCTTGAAGAATACCACCACTTACACCGGAATGGCTATCGGGAACATCCGAGGATATCTGTACACGTGCATTGATAACACCTCTCAGACCGTAGGTCAAACATGGATGAACACTGTCAACCCAAGTCGAATTACTTAACATGATCCAATCGATCTTGTCACCGATAACACTTCTGTAACGTGTGCAAACATCTCCGAACCCAGGCGAACCGATCTCCTCGCTTCCCTCTAGTAGGAAGACGACATCATTCATTAGTCTGTTTTGCTGGTGCAACATTCCGATTGTGTGCATGGCTCCAACAAGTGGCCCCTTGTTGTCACTGATACCACGGCCTTTCATGTAACCGTTCTCACAGACCAGTGTGAATGGATCTGTGTTCCACCTCTCTCTGTCTCCTGGAGGTATCACATCGTAATGTCCATACCATAGAATCTTGCGCTTGTCCTTGCTACTGTTATTTCCTGTGAAACTTGCAAAAACGACTGGATTGTGAGAGTCCGATACAGGGAGGATACGTGCCTGAGACGCACCCAACCTAGAAAATAATTTTTGCAAGTAGGTAGCACATCTTCTTGCCGACAGACCGTGGTCACCTCCATCGATTACTTGAGAGACCGTGTCATAAGAGATCAACTCTTTTAGTGTGTTCAGCATCTCTTCCGTATTGACATGCTCCACAAGGTCTGGTTCGCCCGACGAAGCTTTAACCTCTTCTAAATTGTAATCCTTACCGCATGCAGAGCATCCGATGTTCCACAGAGTAAGGGATCCATTACTACCGCCTGTGAGTAAATGTGGAGCCACTCTGCCGTTCAGGCCTATCCTCTCAAATATTCCAGAACTCAACATGCGACCCTGATTAGTGTTGATGGTTTCCGATTTTCCCTTGTGAAAGAGAGTAATTCCTTCTTCGTTGACGGCGAACACATAGTCATTGTAGACAGAAAGACAAATAATATCAGATCTCTTCTTTGTTGACAAGGAAGTAACACGCTGGTTTGTGCTCAAATCCATGATATTCACCACACCGTCAGTGAGCCCACAATACAGGAATGGAAATTCAATGTCCATTGACAGCACACTGTCGTCACATTCCATTTCCTTACAGAAATACAACCCAATGGCCCCGCTCGCGTTCACTTCGAATGCCCAAATCTTGCAGACACCATCGCCACCTCCTGAGATTACATACTCCCGTGTCTTACCGGCGTTAGATTCGCAATCTGCACAATCCTGCTGGAAGATCCCCTTAAACTGAGGTTCCAACTCGCATATCGAGTATATGAAGCCGTTGTGGGCGTAATTGACAATATTTTCAGCCGGGATCTCTAGAATTGCGGTTTGATGGATGTTATTGGAGTGACTGTCACTGGACATCTCCTCGTCCATGGAATTCGGAGCGAGCGAGCTTTCGTGACGGATAGGTGGCGGAGGGGGGCTAGCAGATCCGGTTGGTCCATTTGAGTCGAAAAACTTGTCGTAACGTCTGTGTGGCAATCGGCTACCATTACTCTCCTCCTCACTCTTATGTATACCATCCAAGCGGTCAAAGACTTTGTCGAGATACAATAAACTGGCATTCTGGCAACCGAACACCAGTGTCTGCAGCGAGTCAATATAAGTCAGCGAGAAAATATCACCGATATCAGTCACACTATACACGGTAGCAACCTCATTCACCTCTATGGCAACATTCGAGTCATTTGTAACATCTCCAATGGACCATACTCTAACTAGAGAGTCGGCACCGGCAGAAAACAAGTAGTCCTCCTCCTTTGACTTGTCTAGGCAAAGGACACTAGATCTGGTATTCACCTCTGTAGATTGTCCCAAATGCAGCACCTTAATGAGGTTGTATGTGGTGATATCAAACACGAGGATCTTCGAATCCTGTGTCCCTGCAAACAGCAGTTTCTTATGTGGGAAAGCGCATGTAGTCAGAATCGAGTATGTGTGGTTCCATCTGTGGACCAGCTCGATCGGGTTAGGCATTGTGAATGTGGTGTGTACACTAAACAAATTGTGTGTGTGTGTGTGTTTTCTGGCAAAAGAGTTAATGGATGTTAGCAATACCAAGTTGCAACACTTACTTCATATATATATATATCAGCATGCACACCTGGCATTAGTCACTGCATCTGTGTATTACGTATTGAGCCGTTCCACGACTGGCGTCATTATTTCTGCGGGAGCGGCAAAATGAGAATACTGAAAATAACACGTGACCTCAAAGTGTGTGTCTGCACGGCGCAGTCCTGGAAGGGCCTGTTGTGCAAGAGAAATAGGCCAGGTTCTTCAGTATATTCTTATAAATGTCATTACCATGTATATAGCAATCAGATCTAGTGCATCGCTCACCGTTCACCCACCCACCTGCAAGGGTCGCCGTCCCTTTGTTAGTGCTAGCCAATTGTTTGTCGGTCGCCCTTCCCCAGAAAAGTCAAGAAAAAATAGAGGATATCGGCGAGCCCAATTTGCACCAATATATAGAAGAAAAGAGGGCCAAAGTTGCCAAACCACCGCATAAAACAGGCGCACAACAGAACAAAATAGCACAACTGCAAACATGAAACCTACAGGAGTTAGATTCTTCAGCCAGTCCGCTGTATCACAACTTACCCGTCCCTGGAAGAAGTACCGCGACGGTACTTTGTTCTATGGTCTGTCCAAGTCCGGAAACAAGCGTACACCCCTCACCACCAAGCAAGGTAACAAGACCATGTATAAAGGTACGCGTGCGTCTGGTATCGGTCGCCACACCAAGTTTGGAGAGTATGTTATCAACTGGGCGAAGGTGCGGACGTATGTGGTGCCGCAGTTTGCGAACGAGGATTTGAAGCCGCTACTGAGCGCGAACCTCCCAGAGCTAAGACACGAGTTCAAGGGGTTTGCGAAGGGCCCACAGGACGTTGAGCTGTACTTCGAGAAGCTGGACGACTATATCAAGCACGGCAAGGTGCAGAGCGAGGCCAGTGACGTGAACTGCTACGTCGAGAGGGGCTAGGCCCTAGCATAAGTAAATATACCTATTATTTGTAAATACATAATCAACAGAATTGAAAGTCATCGAACCACACTAATAAGAGTGACCAGCAAAAAAACATTGTTGAGAGTGGTTAACGGGAGCACGATTAACGGGGATTTGATACAACTCGTGACAACTTACGATCGAATTGTCATTATTGGGATGGTAGAACTGACGACAACTTACGCTCGCGTCTACACGATTGAAACGATTCCGCCCAAGACACCTCTCCCTTCGATTGAAACAATTCCGCCCAAGACACCTCTCCCTTGAATCAACACACCGGCGCTATACCCTGGTAATACGTTAGTTTGGGTTACTTTTACACCTATATACTTTGGGGTGCATATACCACTATGTAATTATAAGTGTCTATACAGCAAAATGTTAGTTGTTGTTTTTTTTATTGCAGCCGGATCCAGCAGGACAAGTCTTACATGCCCAGACCGCCGGTCAGCATGGATGCCAGAGAGCTCTCACCACCGCTCTCCTGGAACTCCATGGTGATCAGCTCCAGCAAGGAGAAACCACCGGCGACGCCGACGACGATGCCGGCACCCTTACCCTTCAGACCGACCAGTTCTCCGGCGATGGTCACTAGTGCGAGGACACCCGCGCCGGTCATGGCGGCGGTTGGGATGACCTTGTTGAGCTCGCGGGCCAAGTTCTGCTCTCTGCGGCCTAGCAGAGTGATGCTCTGCTCCTTGAAGTCGCGGGCGAGGTCACGTGCGGACATACCGGAGACGGCCTGCCACTTGTAGGCGAACCAGACGCCCGTTGTGATGATGAACAGGGAGTAGACGACGTAGGATAGTGGCTGCTGCATGGCGCCGCCGATCAAGGAGCGGGGTGGGGTTAGCAAAGAGAGAGGGAAGCTTGGTGCGGCGAGGATGTTGTTGACGGTGTCGTAGTGTCCCAGGACCTTGCAGATGATGGACTCCTGGTCGTTCTTGGCGACGACCTGGATGAGGACAAAAGCGACGATGTGGGTGTAGAACAGGGCGATGTAGGAGAAGATGACGGAGAGGGCGCCGGTGTAGACGAGCTGCACTGGGTACATCTGGTTGGTTCCCCTAGCCCTTGTGGATCTGATTGGGAGCTCGAAGCGGATGTTCTGGATGTAGCAGACTAGACAGCCCAGGGCGAGCACCAGGACACAGGTGGTGAGGTTTGGCAGGTAGTCTCTGTCGAAGGCGGAGATCAAACCGCCGACCAGAGTCTTGTGCTTGGCTCTCAGGCCCTGGATCAGGTTGATGAGGGCGCCCTGGGGCTCGGTGTTGCCCTCGGCGTCGACGGTGATCTGGTTGACGCCCAGAGTGTCGGAGACGAGGTTAGTGGCGACGGCGAAGGTGTTGATGATCATGGCACCGGACCCGAGGCCGAAACCCTTGTCGATGACCTCGGTGAGCAGACAGGCGAAGACACCGCCGCCGACGAGCTGGATGTTCAAAACGGCGATCTGGGCAGGAGACAGGTTGGCACCGTAGTAGCCGGAGGCGATGAAGATGTTGGCGAGGACAAAGTACTGGGCGATGGCGACCAGCTTGGTGAGGGACTGGAACAGTTGTCTGTCAGCGGCCAGCTTGAAGTTGACCTTGATGACCTTTAGACCGGCCAGCAGCTGCAGAATCAGACCACTGGCGAAGATTGGCAGCAGACCGAACTCCAGACAGGTGCGAGGCTCCATGGCGAAGACACCGCGGAAGAAGTAGAGCGAGTCGGCGACAGTGGCAGCAGCAGCAGCAGCAGCAGAAGCAGAGTCAGCCTCACCACCCTTGCGCAGACCAGCCAGAGGAAACTGCGCAAACAAATAGATCAAAGAGGCGAACACAGTGTACACCATCTTATCGTCAAAGGGAATCTTCTCGTATGGCACCTCGACCTCTGGGAGGACCGGTAGGAACGGCTTAGCCAGGTTAATGAGACGGAAACCAGCCATTGTGTATGTGTAGATGTGGGGATAGCAGTGTAATGCAAAAGTGAACAGCAAAATAAATGCATATAATAACAACCTAGACACAAGCATTCACATCTACGTGTACAGCGACTATATAGGACACAGGGCACAACACGCCCACACATCCAACCCTCCAAGGCAAAGGCCGACGACGGACGCACCTCGCACCTCGCAAGTTACACGTTACACCTTAGACAACCGCCGCGTTGGGTGACGGCCACCGCAGAGAGATAAAGAGCGGGAGAGCAGCGGGGACAAGAAAATTTCAAGTTGTCGTCGGGAGTGATGAAGAGTGGAGGGCACGTGATATCTGTGGGTGTGGGTGTGTGGGTGTGGGTGTATATTCTCCTGGTGTCTGGGTGTAAATCCCTGGTGTCTGGGTGTAAATCCCTGGTGTCTTGGTGTTCACACCTGCACGGTGCGCCCGTCCATTAAGGGCCGCGTCGGGGCGGTGGGGCTCGGCGGCTGTTTGTGGTGCGTCGCCGTTGGGGACGTCGCCGTTGGGGCGTCGCTGTTGGGGGCGTATATAGGGTATTGGCTCGGGGGGTGTGTGTAGTACACTCATATACACCCGCTTTGGCACAACAGAATTATATACTCGGACACAACAGCATTATATACTCGGACACAGCAGCATTATATACTCAGGAACAACACCCGTATATACTCAGACACAGCACCCGTATATATATTCAGACACACAACACACACACAATGATTAACATTATGGATTTGTTCCGCAGAAAAGACTCGGATACTGCCTCTCAGGTGTCTGGGAGTGAGGGTAGTGCGGTGGATGGGTGTGGTAGTGATACGACAAGTGGGTTTAATAGTGAGGAGAGTAGCAATTTTGATCCCCTGGGGGAGAGTGCGGGGGAGAGTGAGAGTGCAGGTGAAAGTGGGCTGTCTATTGTCCCTCCCGCGCCTCCAAGTGACACCGCTATCCCTGCCACACAGTCTGGCCACGAACCAGTATCCACCGCAGAGTCTAGCGGTTTGCAAGGTGCATGGGAGGATGCCAATTCTGCGATTGTCTTATTCCCCCCAACCCTTCGCAAACCTGTCGACGGGGGTGAGATACGGCAGGTGGGTAGTGGAGAGGTGCAGTTTGCAGCTGGGACACCCGCGGACAATAGCTGTACGAAAGCAGACAGTAACGCCGACTCGGGTGATATGTCTGAATCCGAGGCGGATATTTCAAACACAGAGATGGCCCGGGTGTTCGTCGGCAACAAAAACGCAAGGAGACGTAGTGGTGGGACAAGAGCGAGTGGACTTAGTGGTGGGACAAGAGCGAATAGACGGGTTTCCCCGGTGCCCGGGGTGCCCGTGAGGCCAATGGCTCCACGCAGAGAGATTGCACAACTACACTATAGAAGGGGAGAGGAGCCATCGCAAGCACAAGCACACGCACAACCACAAGATAATATGCTCACACTTGAGCAAAACCGTTTACTCACACCCACACAAGACAATACACACACGCCAGCGGACACCCACTCTCGCAGACCGGCTGAAAACCGACTGGGCGCATCTGCTGGAAATTTATGGCACAGACTGTGGCGCAGTGGAAGATCGTTAAGGTATGGCAACCTTACTTTCTGCCCCTACCCCTCCTCCTCCTCCTCTTCTTCTTCTTCTTCTTCTTCTTCCTCTTCTCCCTCCCCTCCAAATGCGTCTGCACCCGAATGCGAATGCGAAGGCGAAAGCGGAAGCCGCCGCTCTATTCCCGTAGCACTGCTCCCTTCCCCTACCCCCACAATTGTGTGTCACACCTTTGACGACAAGTGGCACCGCATCCTCAAGGGAAACAACCGCCGGCACTACCGCGACGGCAACCGCTACGTCCACGCCGCAGAACGCCACTGGGCCCCCATCCAGTCCTTGTAGTGTAGTCCCTGCACCGCAACGGGACATTGTAGTCCCTGCACGAAAACGGGACATTGTAGTCCCTGCACCAAAAACAGGTCCTACTGCCAATTGACTCCTCTCCATGGAGGGCCGTCTCTTTATAACATCAGTCCGTAGTGTCTGTATACCGATACACCCCTACAATTGCTATTACACGTCTGTGCTGCTTTGCCGTGGCGCCGTGGAGCCGTGGCGCCCTGCTGCTTTGCCGCGGTGCTCGCGTCTGCCTTCCGTTTGCGTGCATCTCACGCCATTTATATTGTGCGTTTGTCCTGCCAGTTTGTCCTGCCCGTTTGTCCTGGGTATCCCAGTTTGTCGCCCGTTTGTCTCTCGCCTCTCGCCCATTTGTCTTCCGTTTGTCTCTCGCCTCTCGCCCATTTGTCCTCGGCTTGTCCTCGGCTTGTCCTTCGCCCCCACCCGCCCGGCACAATCAACTGATTAGTGCAGCGCCGCATTGTCGCTGCGCCGTTTGTGGCCGGGCGTCGGTATCTGCTTCCCTCGCAACTCTCTGCCCCGCTGCTTCTCCTTCGGGTGGCGTTGTCGGGCATCGCTTCCCGCACCCCTTGGTCTCGCCACCCTTTGATGTTCACATGGATATGGGTGTGGGCATATATATACGTGCTGTTCCCTTGACACAATGTTTTTTGGGCAGTGGCGTTGCTCTCTTTGTTCCCTTTTGTTTTTGTTTTTGCTTCTTGCTTCCTCTTCCTATCCTCCACCACCATACATATATATACATTATCGCTATGGTGCAAGCTCAATTGGCCCTTGCGGCCCCTCTACTGCTAGCTGCTACGGCAGATGCGTTCGTTATGCCCGGTGTAGTCCAGGAGGCCTTTGCCACCCCTGAACTGCGCCAGGACCTCGCTGGCGAGCTCGCCGCCTCCATTGCGGCCCAGTACGGCATCTCCTCCTGGAGACCACACTTGCCATACTTCCTCAAGCCCTCCGTCTCCTCTGAGAGGCTGCAGGACAGAATCCGCCTGGAGGATCTGAACGCCACCGCGTGGGACCTGTACCATCTGGCCGAGAAGTCCAAGAAGAAGTACGGCCACCCTACCAGGGTCATTGGCTCCCCAGGCCACTGGGCTACCATCGACTACATCCTGCAGGAGCTCGACGCCATGGGAGACTACTACAACGTCACCCTGCAGGAGTTCGAGGCACTGTCCGGCAAGGTCAACTCCTTCAACCTCTCCGACGCCAAGAGCGGGAAGTCGTTCGCGAACGCTACTGCGTTCTCCCTGTCCCCTCCCGTTAAGCCATTCGAGGGTGAGCTTGTCGAGGTTCCTAACCTCGGCTGTAACGAGGCCGACTACAAGTCCCTAGAGGTCTTCCACCAGGACAAGAAGAACAAGAAGAAGAGCAAGGGTTCTTCCGACAACAAAAAAATCGCTTTGATCGCTAGGGGTAAGTGCCCATTCGGCACCAAGAGCGAGCTCGCTGGTAAGTACGGCTTCCACGCCGCCGTCATCTACGACAACGAGGCCAAGAACGCCGACGAGCCTCTGCGCGGCACTCTCGGCGAGCCTTCCAAGCACGCCATCTCCACTATCGGTGTCTCCTACGACACTGGTGCCGAGCTGGTTGCCCGTGTCGAAAAGCACGGCAAGTACTTCGTCAACTTCGCCATGGACTCCACCGTCTCCAAGATCAAGACCAAGAACATCATTGCCGACACCAGACACGGTGACCCAGAGAACATTGTAGCCCTGGGCGCCCACACCGACTCCGTCGAGGAAGGTCCAGGTATCAACGACGACGGTTCCGGTACCATCTCCCTGTTGACTGTTGCCAAGGAGCTGTCCCACTACAAGATCAACAACAAGGTCCGTTTCGCCTGGTGGTCCGCCGAGGAGGAGGGTCTGCTAGGTTCCAACTTCTACGCTTACAACCTGACCAAAGCCGAGAACAACAAGATCAGAGTCTTTATGGACTACGACATGATGGCCTCGCCTAACTACGAGTACGAGATCTACGACGCTAACAACCACGACAACCCAAGGGGTTCCGAGGAGCTGAAGAACCTGTACATCGACTACTACAAGCAGAACAAGCTGAACTACACCCTGGTTCCATTCGACGGCCGCTCCGACTACGTCGGTTTCATTGAGAACGGTATCCCAGCCGGAGGTATCGCCGCCGGTGCCGAGAAGAACAACGTGTGGAACGGCAAGGTCCTGGACAAGTGCTACCACCAGCTATGCGACGACGTCTCCAACCTTGCCTGGGACGCATTCCTAATCAACACCAAGCTGATCGCCCACTCCGTCGCCACCTACGCCAACTCCTTCGAGGGCTTCCCTGAGAGAAACGTCAACGGCACCAAGCCAGCTACTGTGGCCAGCACCAACGACTTCTACGCCGAGGAGCAGACCCCAGCTTTCCAGTACAGAGCTGACTTCCTCCTGTTCTAAATCGGGAACGAAATAATAAAACTACCTATTTTTTACCCCTTTCACGTATGTGCAAGCCTGCAAATATAAATAACATCTAATTCTAAATCTATACTACCCTTTTATGTGTGAGGGGAGGCTAATATACAGCGTCTGATTGCAAAGTTGAACTCCTCTCCCTCTATGTATAAACATTGCAAACACAATCACCCCGGTTCTATTACCCTCAACCTCCCGATGCTTATCGCGACGGGATCCAATGATGTCAGCGCAGCCCTAAGTGGAAGCACACCAGTTGTGCGGCATTTTCTGAGCGCGCACCCCTAGACATCGCCCAAAACCCTAATTGTGGCACCCAGCAGCGCCTCGTTTCATTCCCGATGCGGTAATTCCTGCGGCACTTTCTGTGGCAGAGAGGCACGTTTTCCCCGTTTCTGCCGTTTCTGCCGCACTTTTTGTCAGTTGGGGCAGAGGGGCGCCCAAAATTCCCACCGAGACTTCCAGCTGAGGGTGTCGCCAATGTGCACCTGTACATATATATATATATAAGGGAGGGTGTTGCGTTTGGCATTATTAGTTTTTTTGGGAAACTTTTTCTCGTTGCCTTCCTTCAAGGGGAGATCTCCATTCATAGCTCGGCGCTTATATCGCTTGGCTTATACATTGCAAGGTTTAGTTTCCTTTACACTATCTACTAACCACTCTCTTTTCTTTTTTCGTTATTATTACTATTATTTTTTTTTGATGGAGACAGCTGTGGCAGAAACATTCACATTCTCACATCTGGCTTACCTGGTCTTCGAGTCTGTTTTGCAGGTCGTTATTATTGCATTTGCAGGATTCTGGAGTGCTCATACAGGTCTTCTTCCAAAGAGTGCCCAAAAGGTTATTTCGCTACTGAATGTGGATTTGTTCACACCATGTCTGATTTTCAGTAAGCTGGCGAAATCGCTCTCTGTGGCTAAAATCCTGGAGATTGGGATCATCCCTGTGTTCTTCGCACTGACCACTGCGATTTCGTTCGTTTCCGGCAAGATCATGTCAAAGATCCTGCATCTGGACACCGACGAGAGTAACTTCGTTACTGCCAACTCTATTTTTGGAAACAGTAACTCGCTGCCTGTGTCGCTGACGTTGTCCCTGGCTTACACGCTGCCAGACCTGACATGGGACCAGATCCCAAACGACTCGAGGGATAACGTCGCGTCGAGGGGTATCCTGTATCTCCTGATCTTCCAGCAGATCGGGCAGATG
Organism: Maudiozyma pseudohumilis; assembly: GCA_030579215.1. Lineage (NCBI taxonomy): Eukaryota > Fungi > Ascomycota > Saccharomycetes > Saccharomycetales > Saccharomycetaceae > Maudiozyma > Maudiozyma pseudohumilis. Next base: position 47,670 of record JAKTPZ010000264.1, read on the forward strand.
CTGAGGTGGTCCTGGGGTTACAACAAGCTGATGAAGTGGTCTGGTGAGAACACAGAGCATATGCCCCCTTCGCAGATCCTGGCTTTGCAAGAGCGCAGTCTGCAGAACTCCTCTGCCGACGCGTCCGTTGCGGGGACCTCCGAGGGCGAGGGCGAGGAGGAGGACGATGTGTCGTCCAGCGCCTCTCCGATGATTCACACAAACAGCGTCCACACGGTATCGCATAAGTCCTGGATTAGATTCACAAGTTTCATCGCAAGGATAAGGTCTTACTTGAACCCACCACTATACTCCATGATCTTTTCAGTTATTGTTGCTTGCATCACCCCACTGCAGCATGAATTATTTCACAAAAACGGTTTCATAAGCAACACTTTCTCAGCAGCGGTCATCCAGCTGGGCTCTGTGTCTATCCCACTGATCTTGATCGTATTAGGCTCAAATTTATACCCTTCCAATGAGGTGTTCCCAAAGACCAAGAATCACAGAAAGTTGGTGATCGGATCCATCGTTGGCCGTATGATCCTGCCATCGTGTTTCCTGCTCCCCATTATCACCGTCGCAGTGAAATATATTAATGTCAGTATCCTGGATGACCCAATTTTCCTGGTGGTCGGCTTCCTACTGACAGTGTCACCACCGGCCATTCAACTGACTCAGATCACTCAGTTGAACGAGTTCTTTGAGGCGGAGATGGCCGATATTCTTTTCTGGGGCTACGCCGTGCTGAGTTTGCCAGTCAGTATCATCGTGGTGTCCTGCGCCATCTACGTGCTGCAGTGGGCTAATATCTAGACGATGCGGCTTCCCGCTAATATCTAGACGATACGGCTTCCCGCTGATATCTAGACGATACGGCTTCCCGCTAAGCATTTTCCATTAATCATTCTCTTTACCGTTAACCATTATCATTATTCCATATTCATTTCAACAGACGTTACCGCAACAACAGTTTATTGTCCATTTAAGTGATGTATATTTGTTCCTCGCATGGTATCCAACGATTATTTATAGACCGTTACGGGTACCTACCCGGGGTGTTTCGTCTATGTGTCTTCGTAAAGAAGACATCTAAAATCAAGACAACATCATATTCATGTTACTGTTGTTTTCTTTTTTTTATTATTATTTAATATCACTACAATCTATATTATATATTATCGACTTTCACTAATTTCGGAAAGTATGGTGCACAGTGGGATTCTTATTTCTTCTTGGAATCCTTCAGTAGCGATGCAAAACCGCCACTCATTTTCTTCTTCTTCTTTCCAAGGGCCGCACTGGCAGATCTGGCACTGATGAAACTCTCATTTTCAGAGTCAGACGAAGAGCTGTCGCTCGAGTCAGAGGAAGAATCGCTGTCACTGGAGTCAGATGAGGAATCTGAAGCATCCTTCGCCTTGGAATTCTTCTTCGCTCTCGTCTTAGTATTGGCCTTAGTCTGGGACTTGGCCTTAGGCTTCGAATCTTCATCCGATTCCGAGTCGGATGAACTGCTAGACTCAGAGTCAGACTCCGACGAACTGCTGGAATCAGACTCGGATGAACTGCTTGAATCAGACTCGGAGTCGCCCTTGGTCACACCAGTCTTCTTAGTTGGGGCAGATGAAACGCCATTACTTTTACGTTTGTCACGAACATCTGGAATGCCTCTTGAAGCTAAATCGGACAGAGAAATTAAGGATGGACGAATCTTCTTGGGCAAATCGGCAACAGGGGCTTCATCCTTGGTCTTTTTAACAGAAGTAGCACTTGCTGGAATTTGCTTCTGCTTAGGGTTGACTACCTTCGTTGGAGTGGCCTCTTTCTGTGTGGATGTGACCATGTCATTCCCTTGCGATAATTGTTCGTTAGAGTTTCTCTGTGAAGATATTCTGGAATTAACTCTACCCTTTGGAGCAGTCACGATCTTCCTTCTCGATTTTCTAGAATTTGGAGTCTCCTCGTCCGAAGACTCATCGCTTGAAGAGTCATCACTAGATGAGGATCCGCTAGAGGACCCAGAAGAAGAATCGTCAGACTCTGACTCTGACGAGGACTCAGAAGAGTTTTCTTCAGATGATGATGCAAGTCTTGGAGCAGCCTGTGGCTTGTTCTTTCTTTGGACAATTGGGCTCGATGGTAAAGTTGGCTTCTTTGAACTTGATTGCTTGTTATTCGCGAGGTTATTAGTTACGCCGCTGTTACGAGATGAAGGGATCAAACCATTAACGTTAAGCGGAACACTTTTTTTCTTTTCGCGTTCCTTGGCCTCCTCAAGTTTCTTGGCTTCAGCGAGTTTCTTGGCTTCGGCGTGTTTCTTGGCCTCAGCGTGTTTCTTAGCGTCCTCCAGTTTCTTGGCCTCAGCGAGCTTCTTGGCCTCAGCGAGCTTCTTGGCTTCGGCGAGCTTCTTGGCTTCGGCGAGCTTCTTGGCTTCGGCGAGCTTCTTGGCTTCGGCGAGCTTCTTGGCTTCGGCGAGCTTCTTGGCTTCGGCGAGCTTCTTGGCTTCGGCGAGCTTCTTGGCTTCAGCGAGTTTTTTGGCCTCCTCTAACTTCTTGGCTTCAGCGAGTTTTTTGGCCTCCTCTAACTTCTTGGCTTCAGCGAGTTTCTTGGCCTCCTCTAACTTCTTGGCTTCAGCGAGTTTTTTGGCCTCCTCTAACTTCTTGGCTTCAGCGAGTTTCTTGGCCTCCTCTAACTTCTTGGCTTCCTCGAGCTTCTTGGCTTCCTCTAACTTCTTGGCCTCCTCAAGTTTCTTGGCTTCAGCGAGTTTCTTGGCTTCCTCGAGCTTCTTAGCTTCCTCAAGCTTCTTAGCCTCCTCTAGCTTTTGGGCTTCCAGCTTCTTGGCCTCCTCAAGTTTCTTGGCTTCCTCAAGTTTCTTGGCTTCCTCGAGCTTCTTGGCCTCCTCAAGTTTCTTGGCTTCAGCGAGTTTCTTGGCTTCCTCGAGCTTCTTAGCTTCCTCAAGCTTCTTAGCTTCCTCAAGCTTCTTAGCTTCCTCAAGCTTTTGGGCTTCCAGCTTCTTGGCCTCCTCGAGTTTCTTAGCCTCCTCTAGCTTCTCGGCCTCCTCAAGTTTCTTGGTTTCAGTGAGTTTCTTTGCCTCGTCCAGCTTCTTGGTCTCCTCTAACTTCTTAGCTTCAGCAAGTTTCCGAGTTTCGGCAAGTTTCTTTGCCTCCTCGAGTTCTTCGACCTCCTCGTGTTTCTTTAGGTCAGTCTGTTCCTTGATTGTTTCTTTATTATCAGCGAGGATTGTCTTAGTTGGTTCTCCTTTAGCTGTTTCAACAATCATATCGGTCTCATGCTGCCCCTTTGGATCTTCCTTGATTGATGGTTCAGCTTGTTTTGTTCCTTCGGGTTTTGATTCAGACGCAGACTCAGACCCAGACTCAGACCCAGACTCAGACCCAGATTCAGACTCTGACTCAGACTCTGACTCAGACTCTGACTCAGACTCGATGAATTCTTGACTTAGGTAGTGGCGCTCTGGTTTAGGTTTTTTCTTTTGTTCCGGTTCCTTCTTTTTGTTTCTCCTGAGCAGTCCCTTTCTACGGGTACGTTTTCTTTTTTGATCAACCGGTATTTCATTGGCTCTCTTTATAAGTACAACATCTCTGTCAGAATCATCCAAGTCAGAATCAGAATCAGAGCTTTCATCGGTAGACGATATTTCTGAGGAATCAGAACTATCTGATGTCTGACTACTTGGAGATTGTATCGATTTTTTGGTGTAATCAGGCTTAACTAATCCACCTACTATGTGAGGCAAGTGCTTCCTCAATTCTGGACGGTTGATAACAATATTCTTTTCAGGAACCTTGTTTTGTACATTTGGAGTGTAGAGGACAGGACCCGTACTTCCAGAGCTAGGTTTTGTTACTTTTTTTCCATTTTTAGACTCTGTTTTAGAATGTGGTTTGGTTTGCTGTTGAGCGCGTTGAGCTATAATATTTCTAATTTCAGCACTATCTTTACCAAGTGGCTTCTGTTGTTTTCCTTTCTGCACAACAATATTCCTCATGCTCTTACTCCCTCGATCCTCCTCCGATTCTGAACTATCGCTGTCACTAGACTCAACGATAGTTCCATTTACTGTCCTTCTCCTTAAACCTGCACGTACTATCTTAACAGAACCGTCGACGTTGTCCCTTTTCGTAATTTTGATCTCGGAGATTGATCTAGGCTTTTCGACATGTTCCTTGTCTGAAGGTACCACAGCATCTGAACCAACAATTTCGTTTGTATCTGTCTCTGGTTCGTTAGAAGGTGTAGTTTCGGATTTTTGTTGGTCTAATCTTTGGACTTCTGCCACAATACTTCTTTTTTCCTTGCTGGATACTGGGAAAACACCTACATGTCCGAGCGTAGAGTCATGTGTTCTTTCTTGGTTCGTCAGAGCGGTGGTAGACTCGGAAGTGGAAGGTTGGTCGATCTCTGCGTCATCAAAATGGTCACTATTCATTTGATCGTCAACCACAGAGACGGTCTTATCGTCAGGTTTCTCTTTTGCTGCACGAGTCTTTTCGATTCTTTCAAGTTTCTCCAGAGCTGTCTCCTTTGGTGCAGAAGTAATGATTTTTGTGGGAATTGGGCTTGGGATGTTAGAAGAAGTTACAGACAACGGTTTGTGATTGTCAGTTTTCTCGGCTGTGTTCAATGGCATCTGTTTGATTTGTATGTCTGAATTTTTAGGTTCCACATGATACTTTGTTTGATTTGCATCAGCTGTTGTGTTTATATTCTTCTGTTGCTTAACAAACATTGAGTATAAATCGTCTCCACTGTTGCTATTACTTACATTCCTTGTTGGAACGCCCGGAGCACTAGGGTACTTGGGGCTGTTGACAATAGCATGCTTTGTGTTATGCAAGAAGATGGAGTAGAGATCGGAAAGCTGCTTAGCAGCAGGGTCATGTACAGATGCATTTAACAGATCCCTATAAGTAGGATATTGAATTGCTTTCTGGGCTAGGAATTGAGCTTCCGCAATATATGGCGTCGTCTGGACTGGTGTTATATTTCCAGACTGGGAGTTCAGAATTGAATTGTTTGTTGACTGAGATATCTCATTTACCTTCTCATTCTGTGGAACAGATTTGTATTTCCTCTGTTCTGTTGCGGGCTGGATTATTCCGTCGTCATCGTGGAAGACGTCGATAATTTCACTATCGGGATAAGAATCCTTGCTCGCAGCTAATGGCGCATTCAATTTTTCAACAATATCATTCCCATTTTCTAGCACATTTGCGGAAGATACATCACCCATTACATTAAGTAACTTAGATTTCGAAATTGGCAGATATCCAAGATTTTTGTGGGCTACAGATTTAGATCCTTTATTTAGTTCAATATGTTGAACGGTATCGTTGGCGCTGTTGTCTTCAAAATCACCTGTATTATCTATTATATTTTCTTCCTTTGGTGTCCTTTTGGATGTTTGGGTAGTTTGTTTACTGGAGGCACCATTTTCCTCGTCATCATCATCATCCTCGTCAGAAAAGTGGTCCATCCTTCTGAACTCCTCTTCTCTTCCATGTTGAGAGAAAGTGGCAAATGATTTGTTTTGAAGCTTACTTTCCAATGAGGATTTCCTCTTGAAGGTTGTAGTTGCTGGACTAGATCTTATGTTTGCTAAATTTCTTGTTGCAGGTCCCTCAGATTGTATTTTGGAATGCACTGAGATCTCTGCTTGGGAAGATGATTGATTAAAAGGACTCTCCTTTGATGCTGACTTGTCATTGATGAAAGACATTGAGTCCTGAGGCTCCTCTGATTCAGCGGTTGAGTCGGAATCTGGAGAAGATGACTTTTCGATGTATGGTTTTTTAATTGGGTTTCTCGATGCCTTGGCTGGTAAAACAGATGCTGGACTAGCAGGTCCCTCCTTTAGTTCCTTTTCTACCTCTGATATTTTTGGTTCAGGTATAGTCAGCGATCCAGATGTGATTCTTGGGGTAAAAAGAGGAGAAAGGTTTCTTACAGTTGGCTGAGTGGTTGTGCTTGCAAATATCAAGCCTTGTTTACCAGGCGCTGTTCCTCCTAGGTTTTCTGAAACGACACGTTGTCCAGTCAACATGACCCTGTTTGGTGTCATCATTGTGCGAACTGGTGTGCCGGAGAATATACGCTGCTGCTTCGACTTATCTGGATCCACCATTTCTGACCTCGATACGGTGTCCTCGGCAGCACTCCGTATACGCTTGTAATTATCCATGCCTGAACTAATACGAATTGGAGGAGATTGTGGCTGATTTGGTGGTGGCAGAAATGATCTCTCTCCGACATCATCGTCGCCCTCATCATCTGAATTATTGGACATCCTTGAAGGGTATATCTGGTTTGCTAATGGTGTAGAGATTCTCAAATTGTTGCCAATTGAACTCTTAATGGTCGACGCGGTAGAACGCTTCTTGGCAATGTTTAGAATGCTGCTTGGTTGTTGCTCGTGCTGTTGTTGAGGTGATGCAGTGCTGTCCGTGACCTCAATGGTAGCAGGTTGCTGCGATGCATTGTTTAATTTCCGTCTCTTACTGCTCCTATAGATTGAGGTATTACTTGAATCCGACATTTCCAGCTCATCCTTCAAGATGACACGAACAACGTTGTCTGTGTTGAATACATCTTTCACGACAAAGTCTGGATCCAGGTCACAGCCAGTACTGTCCTGGATACTCAGAATGTCAATTGGCTCTGTAAGGTTTGGGTACATTCTTTCACATTTCTTTTGGATCTCCTCGGAGAGGTCCAGCAGTGAGTTTGCAGGTTTTGTAAAATGCAAAAATTTCTTGCTATTTACAGGCGCCTGGTACAATTGAGTCATGAACGTACTGTTATAGTTCATTGATGTTTCATTACCCATGTTCAAGTTTTGGAATTGCCCGGCATTTTCGTTGTTTGGTTGCATGTTAGCCTGGGCAACATTTTGGCCGGGCATCACTTGTGATGGCTCAAGCGATTCCAGTCTAAATGAATTTGGTGTGAGTGCATCTCTAGCGCTCGGTGGCACTAGCACTATTTGTAGTTTATACATAGTTAGCTTGGAAGGATGGTGATGTTAACTTCAATTAGCTACTATTAAACTTATGCTGTTGTTTTTCAGTGAGAGAAATAAATAAATGGATACACATGGGTCTATATCATCACCTCCCACCTCTCGTGTTTATTAGCGCTGATATATTATATTTTTCTTACCTGAAAGGAAAAAAAAAACTCGAACCATGAACCGGCGCTTCGTACAACATGATTTTTGAAGCCATCATTATTATGAGTTTGAGGCGTCTGATCAAAAGTGACAGTATGTTTGAAGAAGTTAGGTGGTGATCGTTTGGTTTTTGTCACCTAGGAGTAAATAGGGATTTTTTTGTTGTGAGGAGACAGTTGAGTTGTTGGTTTCATTCAGTGGCGAAGATGTTTGTGTCTGATTGGGTGTGAAACTATTCTACAAAATTAAAAGTAGTGTATTAAAATTGTGATGACATTGAGAAATAACTGTTTAGGTAAATATATTGGGGGGTTGGAATAGGTGTGTTGTTTTTGAGAGAGAAACTGGAGTTGTTTTTTTTTAAAATTTGAGAATATTTTAAATGGATAGAAATAAAACACCAAAATATTAATAAATGTGCATTTATTAAAAGGATTTTACAAAAAATTAATAATTAAATATTCAAAGTAGTTGGAATACTGCACCTTGTATACTCATGTTTTACAAAATAATGCACAGTCTTGACATGGCTCTTCTGTCCATATTTCATGGAGGTAACCAAATTAGCATCGTTCTATTCGCTCTGTAAAGAAACTGGCGCACTCGAAAATAGATCAACTATGCTTCTTTTGGTATTACCTAGATTATATATATGAGGTACGTAATTTATTAAAGAGTGACGGGATCACCATAAATTGAATGAGGTTGACAGATTTTTCAACAATCAAAGAACCGCACTCGTACTATTTACAATGCAACGATCGGCAAATTTGCAGTATTCACAATACAATGATGCACACCTGCACCATTTACAATGCAAAGAAGTCGTCCATGAGGCGACGGTACCTAATTCCTAGAGCTGTAGTATACACCTACACGTCTTTCCGTTTCTAATATTGTTAATTTGCAGGTTAGATCTTGGAAACACGCTTCTTTCTCTGTGCGGTACTCTTCCTTCTTCTGCGGCTCTGCACTGTTTGCCCCGCCCTATGGAACTTCGTCTTCAGCTCAAACTGCTCGTAATCCTCAGCCATCATTCTGAAGTGGCTGTGATAGTTATTCAGTACCTGGTTGACAATAGGCGTTGCTGCAGTCCCAGTCCCAGTCCCGGTCCCAGTCTCAGCTCCCGAAGCCTGAGGTTGCTTCTGGTAGGTGTACAGTCCCGCAGAAGGCGATGCAAGGGAGAGAGGCGATTCGGAGGTGTTGTTGTGCAAGGCTGAGTCCACAGACGACTCGCGGCCAAATCCAGTCACCGAAGCAGAAGAATCACTATTCGTAGCTGCTTCTGCCTGTTCATCCGCATCCGCATCCGCATCCGCATCCGCATCCGCATCCGCATCCGCATCCGCATCCGCACTTGCGCCCTGGCTGGCACCAGCCTCGGCCACCAGCTGTCTCTGCGCCTTGCGCGTTGCCCTCTTGTGAAATTGTGCAAACTCGCCAGCCAGCTTACCCTTGTTCAGAATGACATTGCACCTCAGCAGTGCCAAGGAGACCAACGTGCGCACAGTATTTACATTCTCCATATCCCTCGTCTCCTTCAGGTCGTTGTAGATACGGTTAAACTGTGCCCAGAACAGCGCCATGTTCACCGCGCCCCACTCCACATTCAGCTTTCCCAAGGCGCGCTTCAGCGTCTCTCTGATGGGACAGTTGATGTAGTCCGGGTGTGTCAGCAAGTACTTCTCCCATGTTGGCGCCGCAACTGGCGCACCTCCCTTCCCACCCTGCGAGTGGAATTCGTGCAGCATAGCAAACACACGCGCATTCTTCCAGTCTCCCTCGGTCTTCCACAGGTAGAAGCACCCGTTGTCCCCGTCGTAGTCCACCAGGTAGTACGGTATACCGGCCCTACCCTTGCACCCGTACGAAGAACAGGTCACCTTCAAGTTATCCGTGATCGTCTCACATGTATCAAACTGCACATTGTACAGTTCCTGCAGCTCTGCAAAGAAATCAGTGAGCTGGGCCCTGCTGGCAAACTGCTCAATGCGGGTCAGCTTCACATTTGGCATGTTCTCGCCAACGTAAACGTACATAGTATCCATTACTTCAGTCATTGTGTGTGTGTGTGTGTGTGTGAATATCTATCTTGCTTTCACTAAAGAAACAACTCTTCCAAAACCCAAAGGAAAGGAAAGGAAACGAAAGTAGAGAACAAAGCACGAATAACTTAACACCCTGCCCCCTTCTAATACAAGCAACCAACCGCCCAGGTCCGCCAGCCCCTGCCAACCCCACCACCCCACTGTGCCACCAGCACCCTGCCGCCACCCTGACGCCCCCCAGCCGCCACCCCGCCAACAGCAACGACACCAAGCACCGGTGCACCAGGCGGCAGCCAAACAGAACCGCGCCGCCACACCCCAAAAAACAAAACAAACAGCTGACACCCCG